>MU666644.1:86181-115854 GCA_026770625.1 Nicotiana glauca
CCCAAGGGGCTTATGTGCATTTCTGGACTGAGCATGGATCGGGCTGCGCATCGCAGCAGTATTATGTGTGCATTTCTGTACTGAGGATGGATCAGGCTACGCGCCGCAGCGGTGTGATATTGATATTGCGCTTGGGCTGTAGGAGTCCCTCTGGAGTCTAAACCCCCACAGTGAGTGTGGATACCCAAATGGATCGGGCTGTACGCCGCAGCGGTCATGTGCATTGCGTTGCATTCACGCATTGATTCCTGTTTGTACTACGTGGCATGATATTTAGCACTCTCATATCATTGGCATCAATATTATTTCTTGCACTGTGTACCAGATACCCTGGTGTTATTTGTAAATAGAGTGTTGTGCCCGAGGGGCTGACTTGTGTGCGGACTTGCACTACCTGATATCGCATTCATATGCTTACTGTTGGAAAAAGGATATTTTTTTAAAGAAGGTTTTTAACTGAGCTAGATAGTTCTAAAGGATTTTCACAGTTTTATTGTTTTGCTCCAAAGGTTGTACTGTCCTATATAGCATGATGGAGTGTTCTTACGTGATTTCTTACTGCTCAGTCATTATTTACTCTTATTACTCATTGAGTTGGAGTACTCACTTTACTCCCTGCACCTCGCGTGCAGTTGCAGGTATTGTTCACCCGGTAGCGGGTTACTAGCTGATTGAAGGTATGACTATTGAAGCTGAGCAAGGTGACCGCCAGCGTTCGCGGCACCGAGTTTCTTCCTCTTGATTTCCCGATTCATTTCTATGCATTACAGACCTTGTAGTTTTATTAATAATCCTTCTAAATGCTCGTGACTTGTGACGTCCCGGTTGGGTTGTGTTGGGTTGCAATTAATAGTTTTTAGTGCCATTAAGTCGTACTTTCTATTCATTTATATTTAAAAATGGTCTATTTGAGAGGATTTGGGTTAGTTGGCTGGCCTTGTCTTCACGAGAGGTGCCATCACGACCGGGTATGAAAATTGGGTCGTGACAAATTCATACCTTTACTTGTTCCCTTATATGGAGATTTTAAATGCCAACTGGCATTACGAATTCTTTTTCCTCTACCAAGCAAATCTTCTTCTGCAATCGCACTTTGTGCAATTTGTTATACTTCTCCTTCTGCCACTTCTTTTCCTTTACAAGAGGCAAAATTTAATTTTTTATTTTCACCTTCTACCTCCTTATTTTTTATTTCAGGTTTCAATGTGGAATATAGATCAGTCTTAGCAACTTTAAGAGGAGAAAAATAAACTCCCTCATCCACACTTGAATATAAAATAATCTTTTTATCATAATCATTTTTTCCCATATCAGCAGATGATTCAGCAGGGGTGCGATCAACAGTAGGTTCAGGATAACTTGATTGACTTGACTGAGATAAAATATTAAAATTAGGACACGAATCTACAAAATTCCTCTTTCTTTTTCTAGTATACAATTTTTCCTGCTTCAAAAAAACCAAAGAACAAATGGAGAGATTATTAGAACTGAAAAACATAATGAAATGAAATATATTATACATATCCAGTATAATTTACTGGACAAAATACTCTACAAATGCTAGTCTTCGAGTATAACATACTGGACAACAAGCTTACACATAATAGACTTCCTGTAAAATATACAGGAATCAAATAGAACTCAACTATAATATAATAATCATCCGGTATAACATACTGGAAAGCAAACATTGACACGGTAGATTTCCAGTATAATAAACAGAAGAACAAGCCTTCAGAAAATAGATTTCTCTTATAATATAAGCGTTCAAAACATATTCGACAAACAAGCTTAAATAAGACACACTTCCATTAAAAGATACTGAAATCAAACAAAAATCAAGTATTTTTTTCAAGAGCCTACTAAAAAAAAGATAAATTATCACTCAAAAAAGGAATGACAAATAAAACAAAATTCTAGTCTAAACTGAACTAATCCAGTATAACATACTAGAGAAAAAACTTAGACACAGGAGACATCTTTTAAAAAAATACTGGATTCATATAAAACTTAACTATATTATAACATCATAACTAGATTCATGTCCATTATAAAATTATAAAACAATAAAACTATGCGCACTAACCTGCTAAATCTTTTCAATAATTTCATGAACAACAAGAGATGCTTTTTCGTTCAACTTCCTTTCAATTCATTCCAAATTACCTTTGCTTTCTTCGATGCACATTTCAGAAAGAGTTGCCAGACCACTCTCAGGTTCTCTTTCCTTTGCTCCAGGTGCTGCATTCACATTTACTAAAGGAGTACCTTGTTCCACTTCATGTTAATCCAGAATTATATTTCCTTTTTCAATATCGCGAATAATGGCTTCAACATCTCTACCTCCACTTACAACATCTGTTCCACTTCCCTGAGAGACTGCAAGTATGTTATCTTGCAAAATATATTGACTAGACTGTGGTGACCATGTCTCATATGTCACATCATTTTTCTAATTAGAGAATCAATATCACTACCACCTATAAGATCAGTCTCATCTTGACCACAATCTGTTTTTTCTTCATTAGAAACAGGAACTTTCGTTACATTTGCACCACTTGCTCCACCTTGATCACTGCATTTCTTATTTTCCGCATCTTGGAGTGATTCAATATCCATGGCTAGTATCATTGATGACACAACTCCACTATTTTCCTTATTATCCTGACTGCACTGTGGTGTTAAAAGTTGATATGTCTCATCAACTATTTTTTGCAAGATAGCAGCAACATCAGTACCTGTTGACTGACCTTGATCAAGGGCACTACATTCTACTCTAACTTCATCACAAGGTACTTTGTCTGAATTTTCATCATTTGCTGCTTGTTTTATTAGTAGTCTCTTCATCACAACATCCATATACCGCAGCTTCATCTATACCTGGTATCATAGATGACACAACTCCACTATTTCCTTATTATCTTGACTGCACTGTGGTGTTGAAAGTTGATATGTTCCATCAGCTATTTTTTGGAAGATAGCAGCAACATCAGTACCAGTTGACTGAGCTTGATCAAGGGCACTACATTCTACTCTTACCTCAGCAGAAGGTACTTTCTCTGAATTTCCATCAATTGCGGCTTGTTCATTAGTAGTCTATTCATCACAACATCCAACAACTACTGCAGCTTCATCTATAGCCGTATTATAGATGACACAGCTGCACTATTTTCCTCATTATCTTAACTGCAGTGTGGTGTTGAAAGTTGATATGTCCCATCAGCTATTTTTTGGAAGATAGCAGCAACACTAGTACCAGTTGACTGAGCTTGATCAAGGGCACTACATTCTACTCTTACCTCAGCAGAAGGTACTTTCTCTGAATTTCCATCATTTGCTACTTGTTCATTAGTAGTCTCTTCATCACAACATGCAACAACTACTGCAGCTTCATCTATGACTGATTGAACATCCATGGCTGATCGAATTAACGATTCAGCTATGGTATTTTGCATAATCTTTTCACTGGAATGTGGTGTAGAAAGCTCTTGTTTCCCATCAGTTATTTTTACCATCAAAGCTTCTGTGCCTGCTATCAGAACTGGTTCAATTAAATTACATTCTGGCCTTATTTCACTGGCTGCTACAACTTCTTGAGTAACTTGTGCTCCATGAACTGAATAAATATCCATAGCTAATGGTATTAAATTAAAATGCGCTCGACCTTCATTATCACTCTCCTTAGAAGCTCTTGCATCCTCAAACTCCTTATTGCACTGTTCATCTTGTTCCTGTAACTCAACATCTTCTTCTTGTTGATCCTTTTTATCATCCGACAAATTTGAAAAATCTCTACCAGAATATTTCTCTCCATCAGAATAATTTCCTTGATCATTGCTTTTCTCATTGCTTTCAACTTCCTCGTGCTTTTCATTACTTTTCTCACTGCTTTCCTCATGCTTTTCATTGCTTTCATCATGATTTTTAAAATTTTTAATAAACTTTACAACAACATCAAGCTTCTCATTAATATCCTGCAACAATGAATACAATATATTATTGTACGAACAAAATCAACAGTAAAATAAATTGCCAAACTAGTTAATTACCTTAACAGAGCTCTTAACATATGTCTTCAACTTTTTTCGATTATTTTTAATATTTTTTTTCATATTTGTTTCAAATTTAATATGATCTGCACGTACAATGTCTTCAATTTTGGCAGATACCCTCTGAAAAGAAAAGAAAAATGGTAAGAATTAGAGAATCATAACACATACTGGACTACCTGTAAAATATACTGGATGACATCAATCATGAAAACTCATCCAGTATAATATACTGGACAATAAGGTAACACACACCAGACTTCCTGTAAAATATACTGGAATAAACAACTAAAAAAAACTCTACTATAAACATAACTCGTCCAGTATAATTAACTAGAGAAAAGGCTTACACACGCCAAACATCCCGTAAATATACTGGACTCAAACAAAACTCAACTCTATTATAATAATTATCCAATATAACATACTGAAAACAATCATTCAGAGAATAATCTTAATAAAGAGCAAGTTATTAGAACATATATCTAGTATACGATAGAAGAAATTAACGAAAAGCAAAACTAAATAAAATAGAAAAAATAACTACTTACATTGACAATGTTGCTAACATTAACTTTTGATGAAGATTGAAGAAGATATGATTGATTCACCTTGAAAAACTTAAATTTCTATTAATTAAACAGAAATATAAATAGTTAGATAAAAACAAAATATATGAGCAAAAGTATATATTAAAAATTTATATGCTATTAACTTACAGTTGTTTTCTTAAAGAAATCATCGCAAAGTGAGTCATATTTTGGACATCCAATGCTGGAATAAGATAACATCCTTATTGGCCCCCGATGCTTATATTTTGAATATTGACGGAAATCATTAAACACTTCCATTATCCATACATTAAACAAAAAGGGGAATCCAAGTGACGTATAAGATGCGATCTTACCAATAGGTTTCTTTTTCACTGATTCAGTTTTTAGAAGATGAGACAAATTATCAATTAGTTCTTGAAAGCAGTAACTGTCCCATGGAAAAGAAGCACAAAGTTCGGGATCGTCTATGATTTTCATATTACGTTCACTTATATTTCTGTTAATGTCTTTACCCAAAAGAACAGTTTCTAATATATAAATCTCAGCAAGCTTTACAGCATCTTCATCACAGACCTCAACATCATCACATATATCATCTGCTGCACCATCACGGAGTCGAGAACGCTTTGATCTACCTTCAAACCTTTTGGAATATCAGATAAATATCGTTCCTTCAAACGGATCTCTATCATCAACAAAACTATAATCAGATACCTCAATCTTCAATCCAGTTATAGAATGGAAATCATCTTCTGTAAAAGCTACATCGTTATAAAAAACTCTAAAAATTATTTTGCTTTTATCCTTGTAATAAACTTGAGAAAGAAACAAACAATGAGTCAACTTCCCAGAGTGATCCACGTCATCCAACTCTAAAAATTTCCCAAATACACCATTCTTTAACTGATCCATTTGAGTTCCACATAAAAATTCTAAAATTATTTTCTTAAATTTTCGATCGCCTCTCCAATAACAATCAGCAGGAAACCAGTTCTTAAGATCATAAAATCTATCTCCCTCCTAAAATCAAAATATAATACAGATAAGCAATATTTTATATAATTTTAAGATAAAAACTTCAACATTTTAGAAATACGTACCTTCAATATGCTGCATGATGATTCCATTTCTATAAAACCATGAATAAAAACATATTAAAAATAGGATAAATAAACACAATCAGAATCCAAGTATATATATGAGAAATAAATTATTAACATAACTCATTCACTAAAATGAACAAAACAACAGTCTACAGATTGAATTCTTCCAGCATAATATACTGGATTAGATTAAAATACAAGATATGAAAATCCAAAAATAGCATAATAATGATGCAGTATAATATACTGAAAAAAAAAACTTACACACGGAAGAAACCCTATAAAATATACAGGACTCAAAAAAAACTTGTCTATATTATAATATTCAATCAGTATAACATACTGGAAGTCAAACATTGAAATGACAGACTTCCCCTATAATATTCTAGCCCAAACAGAACTCGTCCACTATAATATAATTGAGCAAAAGCTTACACACAGGTGATGTCCCGTAAAATATATTGGATTGAAATAATACTCAAGTATATGCTAACCCAAACATAACTCGTCCAGTATAATATACTGGAGAAAAAGACTATACACAGGTGATGTCCCTTAAAATATATAGCATTGAAATAAAAACTCAATTATATGCTAGCCCAAACAGAACTCGTCCAGTATAATAAATTGGAGAAAAAGCTTACACACAGGTAACGTCCGGTAAAATATACTGGATTGAAATAAAACTCAACTATATGCTAGCCCTAACAGAACTCGTCCAGTATAATATACTGGAGAAAAAGCTTACACACAGGTGACGTCCCGTAAAATATATAGCATTGAAACAAAACTCAACTATATGCTAGCCCTAACAGAACTTGTCCCGTATAATGTACTGGAGAAAAAGCTTACACACAGGTGACGTCCCGTAAAATATACTGAATCGAAACAAAACTCAACTATATGCTACCCAAACAGAACTCGTCCAGTATAATATAATGGAGAAAAATCTTACACACAGATGACGTCCCGTAAAATATATAGCATTGAAACAAAACTTAACTATATGCTAGCCCAAACAGAATTCGTCGAGAAAAAGCGTACACATAGATAACATCCAGTATATTTAAAACCCTAAAAATACGAAAATCAAACTAAAACATAACGAAACAACAATTAGAATGAAAATTCAAACATATTATTTTAAAAACAACACTCACCCAGATAATTTTGAAGAAAATTAGACGAGATTCGAAGAAAAGTGGTTTGACGAAAGCAAAATCCTTCCGTAATGATGTGCAAACAAAGAGGCGGGCGATAAAAAGTAAAAAGTAACTACACGGTATGTTAAATTGTTCAAGGGCAATTATATCATTTGCCACTATATTTTAAGTTAAACTGGCTACAAATCGATGCATCACCGATGGTGGCTATTTTTCGATAGCCAACCGTAAAAGTGGCTATGCCATGCGATTTTGACTGGTATTAGTTATGCTTGCATTAGTTATGCTGGTATTAGTTATGCTGACATATTTATTATCCATTGTTTTGTTTGATGTATTAAATCATTGCATAGTTTCTAAAAGAATTGTTTGTTTACAAAAATGCCCTCAAAACTAGTCCACACTCTAACTTTTTAAAAGAAACATATGTTGAGAAATGTTTTTACATAAAAAAAAATAAAAAATTATTTTATTTGTCTACATATATTGTAAAATAAAATTAAATATTTATTTATAAAAAAAGAAATATGCTAAGTATTTATATATTTACTAGGGATATAATTTTATTTCTCACTATTTGGGTTATTTTGAACTTGCATTAATATACTAACTAGTAGCAAGCATAAATTTTGAAAGACAATTTTGTCTTTAGCTAAGCTAATGCATGCATTAAAACTCATTGCATTGCTAATACCATTATTTTCTATGCATTAGTTATGCATAGGATAATACCAAATAGGATATATAACTAATGCTTGCATAACTATTGCATAGGTTCAAAATATCTACCAGACAATGTATTATTAATACACAAAGTTAATGCATGCATTAACTTATTTAATGCATCCTAGAAAACGACCCCTTAATAGTAGTAGTCAAAATATTTCAAATCACCCTAATAATCCTTCAAACCTAGTGAAATCCCCATTAAAATCTACCCTTTCAGCCCAAAAATTCCATTAAACCCAATTGTCTTCTCCATAACCATCAAAATTCCCTTTTTTATCTTTTACAAAAAAAATTAAATTTTTAGTGATCCAATCTAGAAAAATATAATATTGCACAATCAAAAATACCCATGATATAAGAAGAGGAAGAAGGTGATGTATAGGTTTTACACATTATACACTAGTATAAAGTGTATACATCGTTGAACAATATATATATGCTATTATACACTTTATATACAAAACTATATGAACATTGAATTTGTATAAAAAGTATATATGTATTATATTAGTGTAGATACACCTTTCATATAAATGTGAATATATAATATATATACATATTATATATAATATTTTCAACACTCACCATAGTCACCATAATCTTTCACGTTCAATTTTGTGTAATATGTGTATAATAAATGTATCATTAGTGTATAATGTATCCACATCGATTATACACTATAGTATACAATTATTATACACTGATTACACAGTGTATAAGTAAAGGAATACTAACGATAATAGAGGACACCGAACTTGGCCGGAAAAAACTTTTCTCCGACAACGACTATTTTATTTTCTCTATTTCTTATCTTCTTGCAAAAGTAAAAGTTTTTCTTAGACAACGACTATTTTATTTTCTCTATTTCTCATCTTCTTGCAAAAGTCATCCAAAACAATATCATGCAATACTATATCTGAAAGTGGACAGAAAGCGAAGAAAGCGGCAACCATTGCCAGATTTTTGCCAGAAATTACTCAAAAAAGATAGATATTTCTATATCTAAGTAAAAGAGGAGGAGATCGCAAAGAAAAAAGAGAAAAATTAAAATAAATAAATAAATAAAAAACATGTGTTGGTGTCACTATATAGGATAAGAAAAGAAAAAAGAAAAAAAGGGAGGGAGTGAATGAAGGGAAAAGATAAGAAAAAAAGAGAAAGATGGAAGATTGAAGATTGAAGAAGATGAGGAGAGAGAGAGAGGAGAAGCGTGCGACTGAAAGAGAGTAGAAGTGTATTGAGAATAGTGGCTATAATTTGTCAATAAATTGGGCCTAAAGGCTATTTCGGGTAAAAATTGCAGTTTTTGGACTGGTAATTAAAAAATAGCCAGTTTTGCAAAGTAATTAAAAAATAGCCACTATTTTGCTGCAACACGAAAAGTTCTAGTATAATATACTGGATATTGGTGCACATGTGTATGAACTTCCAGCATATTATGCTGAAACTCCAACACTCAGAAAGTTCCAGCATAATATACTAGAGATTGGATCACCTGTGTATGAACTTCCAGCATATTATGCTGGATCGGTGTATTATATTGGAACTCCAGTATATTATGCTGGAAGTCCAGCATATTATACTGGAGTTCCAATATATTATGCTGGAATATTTTTCGGATTTTGAACAGTGTTTTCGTTCAGATTTATCTTTACATAAAAAGTGGATAAAATTTGATTACTTTTGAAACCGTGGCTATTTTTCAATGACAACTTGTAAATCTTGGCTATTTTTTAATTTCTCCCGCTATTTTGGGTCCATCGAGTAAAACATGGGCTAATAAAATATATTTTGAAGTATAGAGGATAATTTTTGGGGCATTTGCATCTATACTCATTTTTTGGGTCAAGTTTTAACTTGTACTTGCTTTGCAAAAAAAATTACAAGCATACCCACTTTTTCGCGTAATTTCAGCATAAGAGCCTGAAGTAGCAAAGGCAATCACGCAAACTTCAGCACTCTAGTAGACGGGCCTGAAGTAGCAAAAATTGCTGAACCAAGTGTGCTGAAGTTTTTGTTTGTAATTTCTGAATTTAAGCATTCTAGTAGCTAAAGTTTTGTTCTCTATTTTTACTTTTTGTTTGTAATTGCTGAACTTAAGCATTCTAGTAGCTGAAGTTTTGTTCTCTATTTGCTGAACTTCAGCATGTTTTAGTTGAAGTTTTGTTCTATATTTCCTGAACTTCAGCATGTTTTATATTATCATGTAATTAATTTTTTGTACAGATAATAAGTTTATCATGAGTAGAATTAGTAACTTAAAAAACTAGATAAATGATTTTGATAATGTACAAAGCTGAATCCAACAAGTTACTATCATTTTCTTCAAAACTTACTTTAGAAAGTTATTTATAATTTATTTTTAAATAATCTAATAAACATACTTATGACAATCATTCTCATGAACTGAAGTTTCATAGCTGCATCAACAACATAAGAATAAAGAAGAAGAAGAAAACGAAGGAGGACGAGAAAGGGGACTGGAATTGTTTAAAAAGTGAGTACAAGTTTAAACTTAAAAAAAAATAGGTATAGGTTAAATGGGAGCGATCAATAAGGCACGCGGTGCAATTTTCTCATTCTAAATGGAGAAGCCCAATTGGTTATGGATCTGGCCCGCTCCATCTTCTCACTCTTATCCTCCATAGTCCATTCCAGTGGCCTTGTCGATTGGAACAACCACCATTTCCCTCTGCTACATACTATTCTTCTCTCCTTCTCTTTCACCGGCGATCTCTTTCTCCGGCGATCTCTAAATTAAACTCGTAAGTTCCTATTTTCCTCTCACTTATGACTTAACTTCCAGATTTGACAAAAAACCCTAATTCCTCTTTTCGATGGTTTCTTAATAGTATAATTATTTGGATTTAAGTTCAATTCTCTTCGTATTTGCTCATATTGCATTAATTAAAGTATGATATCCGATTTTGTTATAATAATTTGTGAATTTTTTTCCCGCAAAAAGTAGCGTTCAATTTCCTCCCCCCGTAATAAAAGAGCCTGAATTGGAAGGAATTTGATACGGATGATTCATATATTAGATTGTAATTAGTTGGGATTGAAGTGTAGTTGATTGATTAATGTATTGAGAAAAAAAAGAGAGGATAAAAATACTAGGTGATTTTTATGTCACATAAATTGGGAAGAGTGAGTAGTGCTTCTGGATCTTTTGGCATGGGAAACCCCATAACAGTCCCTTATCGTGTAGCCCAACAGCGGCCTTTTCTCCGTTGCTCCATCAGCTACATGAATCCCAATCTAATGGTTGGAGGAGGGTCCTTATCACTAGGTGACCCCTCTCTCCTCAATAATAGTGCTTATAACAAAATTGCAAATAAAAATTATATTTGTTGCGTAAGTGTTTATGTCCAACTCTGTAGCAGGGAGGAAACCCATTTCTTTTCAATGCAAGGGGAACAAATTCTGTTAGAGGGGAACCCTCAGAGGTTGGCCTGGTGGCAATTGACTTGAGCCTTGGGGTTTGCTCCCTTTCAATTGAAAGTCTCAAGTTCGAAACACACTGAGTGCAAACAATTTCTGAGGGTCATCGGACTGGGTAAAACCTGAATTAACCGTGGTGCACTTGCGGGAAACTCCTTGCCGAGAGCCTGTGCACTTCCGGGATTAGTGGGGGCTCGAAGAGACTCGGACACCCGGTGCAAATCAAAAAAAAAAATCTGTTAGAGGGGATTTATTCTTTTGATTCCCTTGTAATACAGGTGTACGGTATCAGTAGCAAGATGTTTAAGTTGACATGACTGAATAATGCGAAGTGGTTATTCACACTCATTTAGGGTTCATAGGGCTAGAGAATATATTATTCATGGATTAGTAACAGTGGGATTGTAATGCAAAAATTAGTTATGCATTGATTATGCTAGGATTAGGTATTATTATAAAGAGGACAAAAGAGTAGTAGATTGATGTATCATGACGCGGGTGGCTTATTGGTTGAACAAAGAATTTAAGGGACTTTCTTTTTAAATCTTATGGCCAGGTTGTTTGACTGTTCATCCCGATTGACACCAACTTGTAGTTAAGAAAGTGTACATAGTTGTGTGTGAATGCTCTTTCCTGTTAGTCGTGTTTTCTTCTGCTACTTGTAATTCATGCATAAGGGTAAGGAACTTTAGATGAACTCTATAACTGAAAGAGATGCACTACCCAGCATGTAAACCTTGTGTCCCTACTCCTCTTTGTGGCCTCTGGTAGGTTGGGAGGATTTTAATTGTTTTTCCAATTTTTGACAGGAGGAAATTCTATGGCTCCAACGAAAAACAAGAAGCAGAGCAATAATGCTGCTGAATCTAGTTCTAAAAGTGTAGTTGCTGAAAAGAAAACTCCCAAGGCACTGAAGGCTAAACGTAAACTTGTGAAAAAGTTCTCTCACTTAAACTCTGAGCAGAGCAATAATGCTGCTGAATCTAGTTCTAAAAGTGTAGTTGCTGAAGAAAAAACTCCCAAGGCACTGAAGGCTAAACGTAAACTTGTGAAAAAGTTCTCTCACTTAAACTCTGAGCAGAGCAATAATGCTGCTGAATCTAGTTCTAAAAGTGTAGTTGTTGAAGAGAAAACTTCTAAGGCACTGAAGGCTAAACGTAAACTTGTGAAAAAGTTCTCTCACTTAGACTCTGCACAAACCGAAGAAGCTGAGATCAGTCCACAAGTGCAAGCCAGAAAGAAAGACAAGAAGGCAAAAGATGGCAATGAAGGAAATCATGTCGGTGGAAAAGATGCGAAGGCTAAACGTAAACTTGTAAAAAAGTTCTCTCACTTAAACTCTGCACAAACCAAAGAAGCTGAGATCAGTCCACAAGTGCAAGCCAGAAACAAAGACGAGAAGGCAAAAGATGGCAACGAAGGAAATCATGTTGGTGGAAAAGATGCTAATGGGTCTCAGAATAAGAATCCAGGGAATAAAGGAATGGAAAATATGAGTGGGAGATGTGGAGAGGCGAGTAAGGATGAAAAAACTAAGAGGAGCCTTGCTTTATATGGAGGAAACGGAGAGGTGAACAATAAGGATATAAAAACTGTAAATAGTCTTGGTGGAATGATTTTCATGTGCAATGCAAAAACCAAAGCAGATTGTTTCAGATATCGTGTGATGGGTGTTCAAGCAAGCAAGCAAGATGTTGTGATGGGAGTCAAAACTGGTCTTAAGATTTTTCTCTTTGATTTTGATCTTAAGCTCATGTATGGTATTTATGAGGCATCTTCTGCTGGTGGAATGAGACTTGAGCCAGCAGCATTTGGTGGGGGCTTCCCTGCTCAGGTCAACTATACTGTTCTTATCTTATGCTTTCATCTTCTTCCAATCTGTCAGGTGTTTTTATTGATGATAGGTCATCCAACAGGTTCCTTTTAAGATTCACAAGGGCTGCATTCCATTACCAGAGAAGGTGTTCAAGAACGCAATTAAAGACAATTATGATGAAAGGACACACAAGTTTAAAACTGAGCTGACAGTTGTGCAGGTACCGAGCGACCTCCCTAATTATTAGTTCCTCCACTATTTTCCTAAATTTTGATGTCAGTATTTTGGCCTGAATTTTCCTTGAGCAGGTTGAGAAGTTGATGGAGCTGTTTAGACCTACACCATTACTGGATCCAGCTCTCATACCTGTAGTCCAGGATCCTGGGGCTCAGCCAGTTAATCAGAGCAGGGCAGCACCACCTTTATATGGAGCGCATTACAACAGTAGTAAACCTGCACGGAATTTCTCACCACATGATCATCAAAGACAGCAGTTTGCAGGCCACTTTGTCATGCCTAGAGAGGTTTCCCATCATCCTAATTTTCTTACTGAGAAAGATTACAGAAGCTATGGTCTTCAACAGGCAAAACATCTACAGCCTTCTACTTCTGCAGTACACGTTAACCATAAATTGGATCACTATAGTCTTCAACCGGCAAAACATCTGCAACCCTCTACTTCCGCAATACATGTTAATCCTAAATCGGATCATTATGGATCTGAACAAGGAATGCCGCAGCTCCTGAGGGACCCTGCTAGTGTAAGAAGTGATGCAGCTTTTGCGCGGAGTGGACATGTCTATGCTGATCCTGTCTTTCCAAGTGAAAGGGAATACCGTGGTTACGGCCTCAAGAGTTTCCATGGGCAACCTGTTACTGTTGGCCCTGCTGTAGCAAGTAGTAATACAGTGGCCGCAGCTGTCGATCATAGTTTACTAAAAAGTGTCAATCCTTATGATGAGAGTACCACCTCACTTGTGAACCGGTATCTTTCTATGCCAAGGGCAACGATAGCAACTGGAGGGTTGCCGTTGACAGGCCGACAGTCGTTTGCTGGTGCTTCCAACTATGTGGGTGACACCAGAGACCATCCGGGAAGGTTGCTTGCTGCAAATGAAAGATCTTATCCACCAAATGCTCCTCATGTGCTATCAAATCACGGCCATATGTATCAGCATCCTAGATATGAACCTGGAAAATCATCGTCAGTTTTATCTCAGTATCCTTTTGCTGGCCCGTCTGCATCTCGCCGCTGAAACTCTGCTGCAAAATATCCATCCCTTAATGTATTTCACATTTCCTTCCTGTAAAGTTGGGAAATAACCCTGATGGCTTCCAAATATCCAGGCGTAGGGGGTAGTCTTTATATTCAGTTAGTGAGACAAAAAGAAAGACTGGATTTGTTGGCTTCCCTTCCGACAATTTGATGTTTGTTCATAATCTTGCAATGCGTGAACTAGAACTTCAGGATTCCGATGGGAGTCACTTTAAACTGTAACTTATGTCACAGGGGCAAGTTTTGATGCACTCGGTTCCTTGTATGAACTCTGTAAATATTTATGGGCAGTGGCGTGTGCCAGACTGCCGGTGCAGCAGCTGCTTATTTTGTGAAAGATTTACCCAGAAAGGTCAAGTCGCTGCTATGAATCCCATTTTCAAATTGGAAAAAGGCCAGATTTGTCCCTATACTTTAGGAAAATATCCACGTTTATACCTAGTTCTACTATCGGTCCAAATAAGTCTCTACCGTTAAGAAAGTAGATAAAAATATCCCCAACCCTAACGGTTGTCCACAGTGGCAAAGGACCACCTCAATAAAAAAGAAAAAATGCCAGATTTGTCCCTCTACTTTAGTAAAATATCCGCGTTTATACCTAGTTCTACTATCGGTCCAAAAATGTCACATAATTAAATAATCCATATAATTAACTCTAACTCTCTATTCTTCTTATTTTACTACTTTTTCTCTTTTTTCTTTTCCCTACCATATGATTCCCTTTCCTTTTTTTACTAAAGTAGAGGTACAAACCATTAAAACTTTGTTCGAAGTCCAATGTTATAAAAAAGAAGTACTAGTAAATCAATTTTGTAAACAAAATGAGTGCTACGCAGGAATGAATTTACTGACAAATATATGGGGACGATGTGAACACGTAGCCTCTCTACCAAGCTAGATAACTAAATATTTTTTAAAAATGATCCAATATTATTTGCTGACATTCATACTCCAAAGAGTCAAAATGATACACTTAGTTGAATCTGAATTATTTAGTCTCTCATATGTTTAAAATTTTTGTAGCATGTAACAGACGGAAAACTTCATTTAATCATGGCGGCAAGCAAAGAACGTTAATATGGTGGAAAATGAGGGAACGAAAGGAGTTCAGTTACTTTCCATTTTGTAATTTCATTTCACAAAGAAAGAAAATTGTAAAATAAATTCATCCCAGAGTGCAGCTATTTTCATCCTGTTTACAAAGATAAATAAAAATCTTCCTTTTTGTCCACCCAAAACAAGGGAAATAAATTGCCTTGCTGACCATGATAATGAAAACAAGCTTCACAATAAGTATGAGAAATCTGGCAAGAAAAAGAATATGAAATTAGTAAATAAATAAAAAGAGAGGAGAAGGAAGATTTTCGATAGATTGGTTAATTACTAAAGAGTAAGAGTTAATTATGTGAATTATTTAATTATGTGGCATTTTTAGACCGATAATAGAACTAGGTATAATCGTGGATATTTTACTAAAGTAAAGGGACAAATCTGGCCTTTTTCCTTTTTTTATTGAGGTGGTCCCTTGCCACTGTGGACAACCGTTAGGGTTGGGGATATTTTTATCTACTTTCTTAACGGTAGGGACGTATTTGGACCGATAGTAGAACTAGGTATAAACGCGGATATTTTACTAAAGTAGAGGGACAAATCTGGTCTTTTTCCCTTTTCAAATTGAATCTCCGTTAAGGCTGTATTTTGGGCCGGGCCTGGGCCAACGGGCCTAGGCTTTGGCGGTCCAGGCCTAATGGGTGGAACCGGCCCACTGCGGTCCTAAGACCACATGGTCCCGTGCTAAATGGGCCGAGCCCGCATGCCTAAACGAGCTTAACGGGCTTTTTCGTTTCGATTTTTTTTTTATCTAAGGCAATTTCTTGTAAACTATATATGTATTATACATAAAAATTGCTTTTTAATTGCTTATATGTGTGTATGTGTGTGTGTGTGTATATATATATATATATATATAACATATATATATTATAATATGTTTGTAAGTTAAATCTTCCAAAGAGTCAAATTTAAACACAAAAATAAAATTGCAAAAAGATATTCAAGGCAATGTTTTATAATTTTTATTATTACGACATTAATAAAAATGACAATGTCTTTCTTAGTCTTCCTCCCCCAATGGAATGAGCACAACAAGGTGCTAATACCACCGTTAAAAGGAAAAAAAACTAAAGAAGATGTGCCAAACTACAAGTTACATATTAGTCTATATAGTTTACATGTATTTTATATATATAGAGAGAGAGAGTTTATATGTATTAGATAAATATATTGCCTTATATAATATATAGCTTATATATATATTATATATATAGTATATGTATATATAGTTTATATGTATTAGATATATATAGTTTATATGTATTATATATACTATAGGCGAAATAAATAAACGATCCCTTTAAGTTTTCCTCAACGGTCAGATAGACACCTCAACTGAGTCAATTTTCAGTTAGACACTTCAAGTAACTATAAAGTTTATCAAGTAAATACCCGATCCAATCATGCCATATCGCGTGTAATACACATTCGAAGACTATTTTAAGAACCAATTAATATTTGACACGTGGCTAACAATAAAAATTAAAATTAAATCATATTTAATTTAAAAAGAAAAGAGAACCAATGATCACCCCTTCGTCTAACCCCTCCCCCCCCACCCCCCACTCCCACCTCGTCTGTTCTTCTTCCAAGCCCTCCCCCACCATGACTATTTATTCAAGAATTTATTTTATAATTCAAACAAAATAACAATAACCCATTTCTTTTTGTTCAGCTTTTTTTATTTTTGATTTAGTTACTTTTTTAGCTATTGAAATACATAACTCATCTGAGACAAAAAGAAATTGCATGTAAGCCAGATTTTTTCGTGGGAACAAAAAGGAATTTGTGCGCACAAAAAAAATTTGCGTGTAAGCGAGACAAAAAGAAATTGTGTGGGAACATTATGGCAATGGAATTTGTGCGCACAAATTCTAGAGATTACTATCTTAGATCAGGGTAGGAGAGATATAATTTGGAAGAAACTTATTAATTGTTCTTGTTTTTCATCAATAGTGGAACTTGAAGAAGAAAGAAGTATGAAGATGAAGGTAAGTTGGTCATTAAAATAAGGTTAATTTTAAAAAAAAGAAGAAGAGAAAAACATAATTTTGAGGGTTTCACGCGCCTAGACATGAGTAAAAAGCACACACTTTGCCATGTCATCGTGAGAGGTTCATGAGACACGCTTTAGCCGAGAAAAGGTGTCTCTCTGGTCATTAGTATAATTGAGGTGTCTATCTGACCGTTGAGGACAACTTGAAGGGGTTGTTTATGTATTTCGCCTATACTATATGTACATATAATTTAGGGGCATTTGTATCTATACCCGCTTTTTGTGCCACATTTTAACCTGTGCCCGCTTTGCAAAAAAAATTGCAAGCGTACCTGCTTTTTCACATAACTTCAGCACACGGGCCTGAAGTAGCAAAGGCAATCACACAAAACTTCAGCATTTTAGTAGCCGGGCCTAAAGTTCAGCTCTAGAGCTGAAGTTTTATTTTATAAGGCTTTGTTTAGTAACCGGAAAACTTCAGCTCTAGAGCTGAAGTTTGCCAGTTATAAAATAAAAACTTCAGCTCTAGAGCTGAAGTTTTATTTTATAAGTTTTTGTTTAGTAACAGAGAAACTTCAGCTATCTTCTCTTCATACTCTATTTCTAACTACCTAAACCTTTTCTCTTCTTCTTCTTTCCAAAGTTCCACTATCAGCTACTACTTATTTTGCTCTTCCTTTTACGAAACTCTACCTTTTTCCTTGACCAGCTATAAGCTTTTCACTTGTTCTAAACAAATACATATATAAAATGAGACAACTATTAGCCAATTGTAGAAAAGAACACAAAAGACATTTAAGTTTAATTTAAGGATGTCAAGCAGAAGGTCAAGACAATCATCAACAGGTTCCTCAAGAATTTCAGATGATCAAATAATTGATCTCGTATCCAAGTTGCAATAACTTCAGCTCTAGAGCTGAAGTTTTTGCCAGTTATAAAATCCTAAAAGTCACGAAACAAAGGGAAGCTGAAATTTTTTAAAAAGTGAGTACGGGTGTAAACGGAAAGACAAAGCGGCTACAGGTTAAAATGGGGCGCCCTATTTTTACTATAGTTTATATGTATTAGATATATATATATTCTGACCGTTGGCCCTTAATTTTTTTTTTTTTGAAAATAGTCGTTGGGCCTGTTGGGCATGGGTGAACCGGCTCAGGCCCGCCTGCCGGTCCCGGGCTCGCGGGCTTTTGTTAAGGACCGCCCCACCGTGGGCTTTTGCACCACTAGATATTGGGCCAGTTTGGCCCGCAGTCTCGGACCACAATACAGCCTTATAGCCTGTTTGGCTAAGCTTATTTTTGGCCAAAAGTATTTTTTTTTCCGCCAAAAGCACTTTTGGCTAAAAATTGAGGTGTTTGGCCAAACTTCTGGAAGGAAAAAAAGTGCTTTTGAGGAGAAGCATAAGCAGAAAAAAATAGCTTCTCTCCAAAAATACTTTTTTGAGAAACACTTTTGAGAAAAATACACTTAGAAGCAGTTTTTAACAGTTTGGCCAAACACTAATTGCTGCTCAGAAGTGTTTTTCACTAATTAGTCAAACACAAACTGTTTCTCACTAAAAGTACTTTTGAGAAAGGCACTTTTGAAAAAAAGTATTTCTCAAAATAAGCTGATTTTTGCAGCTTGGCCAAACGGGCTATTAATCTCCGTATAACTCCAGTTCTCTCGCTTCTTTACAGGGTACCTCGTCGCACTCACTTTGCAAGATGTGGTGCATCTCTGCATCGAACTGAAGATGATGGGCCAAGAAGTCAATCTTGGATCCAAAATTTCCTCCTTTTTAATTTTTTTTTTAATGTTTCTTATGTACAAAACTTTCTGTTTCTAGTGGAGCATGCTATCCTTAAAGGTAAATAATTAGTCGTTTCCTGTGCAGAGACCTGCGACATTGTCAATTTTATGGAGTATAAAATTTTAAGTCTATTGTTGAACAGCTCGAGGGACCAGTGTTTTAAATGGCGTTTTCGGGGTGAGCCTTGGGGCGAGGCATACCAAAAACGCTGAGTCGATGGTGTGAGGCAAAAGTCTCAAGAGGCATACACCCAGCTCGGGGCGTACGCCCGGGCGCTTGAGGCGTGTTTTTAGTGAGGCATAAGCCCCAAAGACTTTTTTAAATTAAAACAAAAATTGTTGAATAAGTCATTCATATAATATCCAAATTCTCAAAATTCATCTCGGTAATTACTCAAAAGTTTAAAAAAGGAAATGGAATATATTAAATTTAAAAGTCAAGACTTTTTTTATTGATTGAAGCCCTAATTCATAGTCTTTTTCAATTCTTTATTTTGCCCGCTAGTCTGCTAATATCTCCCTAAAGTAACGAATATTCAATTTTCTTACAAATACAAAGAGAACTCCATTCTCCTTCATAGCAGCAAGCTCAAAGTTCGAATTGCAGGTAAGTCATCCTTTTTATTCTTCTATGTAGAAAACTTTATTCTTTTCGACTCAAGTTACTTGTGCTTTTAAGTAGCGTATAATAGATTGTTTTGACTAGTTTTTTTGTGGGGATGGAGCGCGCGCGCGCGCGCACACACACACACACACACATATATATATACATATATATATATATATATATAATTTTCTTTAATTTTTAAGCAATTTTACCTGTTTATAAATATTTACTGTAATTATACTATATTTATAAAATATTAAAAATTAAATAGCTATGAGGCTTACGCCCTATACCTCGGGGCTTACGCCTCGCTGATGCATATCCAAAACGCCCCATCTTACACCCATGCCTTTTAAAACACTACGAGAGATTCATCTTAAATTTGAGCCCTAAACCCTAAACAGTCATAAGAAAGGTTTGCGTGTCGTTTGATATGCGGACTAATTTATACTACATGAGAGATGGGATAAAATAATCTCAACTTGAGGGGATAATGTGGTACAATGAGATATCCTTGATTAAGTTTGTGATCAAATTTATATCGTGTTTGGCACGGGATAAATTCATACCGCCAACCAAACACGATATAAGTTTAATCGCACATCTTATCCCTCGTACCAGACGATCCCTTTAGGGTTTAGGGCTCAAGCTACTATGACTTATTTGTACGAGCTTAAGAGAGTAAGAAAACAATACCAAGAAATCTGGCCTCATTTCTTTGCATTTAATGTAGGTCTGAATCTTCATCATTCAGATTTCAGCTATTAAGTGCGTTTGTTTTTAAAGTGTGAATCTTAATCATTAAGCATGTTTGTTTTTTAACTTCACAACCACTTAATAAGTCTGGATAGGTACGTATGATTAAAATCTATAACAGAGACTTAATTTCATTAAAATGCTATCATCTATATATATCACTAAATGCTGTCATCGCCTACCATTATCAACTACCACCACCACCATACTCAACCACCACCACTCACCATCCTCACCACTCACACTCTCACCCCCATCATTCTCAACCACAACCAATACTCATCCATCTCAACTACCACAACTAATCACCCCATCATCATCAACAACCATAGTTAACACTGCCCATCAGTATAAACTACCACCGCCCACCACCACGTTCCTCAATCACAAGTACCACCACCACCCATCATTATTAACTATCACCATCCATCACTACCATCCTCAATTGTAATCATCACCGCTACCAATCACCCTACTACCTTGAACCACCACCACCAACTACCATATTTTTAAAAATAAATTATATATTTTATTGATAAAATATTAGACTAATTAGTATTTCATTTGAATTTTATGTTTATTAATTTTTAAATAAGAATAAATTTTATATATTCAGATGTTAAAAATCAAACAATCTTAATCATTTAGTATTCAGATCTTAATACACATCTTAATATTCAGACGTGTATTCAGATTTAAATGTCTTAATCTTAATACACATCTTGACACTCAGATGTATTAATCTTTAAGAAAAGAAATGAGGCTAGACTAATGTAACGTTAAACAAATAGTATTTTCTGCAAATGGAACTATGACCAAGAAACTATGTTTTCCTCAATTATGCATAAAAACTACTTGTGCTTATAACTACATCGTCCATTAAAATACCTTCAATACCTGTTCCTTGAAAAGAAAATAGAAACATCATCAAGTTCATGACATTTTAAATCAGTTATATTGAACTAATAAATACCATGCAAGGTATTTTACAGGTACAATCAATTTTGATAGCAAAAGTTTCCCTGAGTAAATGAAATGTCTCTCTTAACCAGTTACTTTCTAAGAACCTTACACCTAAACATATCATGATCTAGACACTTAACATCACAACAGAAAAAATCAAAACATGTCGAAACCAGATTAAGAAAATAGCTTCAGGAGAATAGCATCTGGCTTTTATGTACATAGACCAGCCTATTGATTAGAGTCTGCAGACTGAGCATTGATACTGGAACTATCACCTCCTCCGTTCGCTGGCACAGTGGTACTTCCTTGATACACAGGAGGTGCAAACATTGGAGGGCCACCAGTAGAAGCAGGCATTCCCCCACTTCCTGGAATTGCACCTGGTGGTGCGCCAGGCCGTTGCATATTATTGACTTGACCAGGCATAGGAGCACCGGGAGGTGCCAACATCTGAGGCATCTGTGGAGGTGCATAACCTGGAAAGATCGAATGAAGATCCTATAATTTGTAAAGGTCTATGATCGAATAATTGGGGGAAACTTCTCAAGGAAACACCAATATGCAAGCTTTCAGAAACTACAGCATGACAGTCATGCGTGTATCTCTTTCTATTATTCATCATAATCATTCAAACAATCAGAATCTAAGCGGCTAGATAAACAATAATGTAGAAGTTATCATCTACAGGACATACAAATACAAGTAAATCTGAAATAACCCAAAGGGAATTCAACTAAATTAATCAATTCTGCTCTTTAAAGGAAAATGTCAAAAAGATCTAGTCGCTATTTCCTCCCAAAATAATGAAGCCGTTGGAAAACATGAGTTATCACATCATTCCTTGATAAAGGAAGAGGGTTATGGTAGGTTAACAGCATGCCAAAAAATAGTCAAACTGTAATGAACCCTCTAAATATTAAGAGGATTCATATAGACAGGCCCAACTAACTAACGACTGAAATGTAGTTGATTGATTATCCCAGGCTGCACTCTAGAACTAGATTATCCAAATTCCCATGCTAGATGCAACAACATATTTCCGTTGATACTTTTTTGTTCATTTCATGATATGAATCAGTTGCAGTTGTTCAAAACTAGTGATAACAGTCAACAACAACAATAACAACCTACTGTAATCCCACAAGTGGAGTCCGGGGAGGATAGAATATACACAAATCTTACTCCTGCCTTTAAGAAGGTAGAGAGGCTGTTTCCGGAAGACCCTCGGCTCAAGAAGGGAAAAGGGGAGAAGCAATAACAAACAAGCCGATCGGACAACCGAAGCGAAAATACAAAACTAGCTACAGGTAATGCAATCAGAAAACTGAAACAAAGACAACGAGTAGTAACAAAACTAGTGATAACAGTCGATAAAATTTGTATTCTTTGACCAAATAACTCCTTTACTCCCAATTAAGGAAACGCCAAATACTATGGTGTAGCTTTGACAGAATAAACAATATTCTCAATGATTTAAAGTTTAAACACCTTTTTTACAAGGTAAAATTTTATTGAAAAATTTGATGGGGTGAGAGAGGCTCGAACTTCTAACCGCAGGATAACTCAGAAGCTACAAGACTAACACGCTAACCAACTGCGCCACCAACCCATTTCCTGAACGATTTAAACACTTGAGACTAGGCAACCTTGTTCCTAATAGATCTATTGTCAAATTGTTTTTTCCCCCTCATTTTCCTTTATTTGACAAGACCCATTGCCAACCTTAACTAGCCTTAATGCTAAACTGATTAGTAACGGCAATATGAATCCTCCATACTTTTATGCGCTATTGGGGTGCATTTTATTCCAATAATAGTACATAGATACGAGATGTTATTGATTGAGTGAACCCACTTGATCAAAAGATGGTGCAGTTGATGGAGTTGAACCTACATCTTTTGGAAGAAACTAATGCCAAAGTGTTCACATAAAAAATTTCCAAACCAGATAAGAAAGAACTACACTCCTTTTTGAAAAGCTAATAGTGTGACCACGAGGATTTCCCACTTCTTGTGGGGGTTTATTTGTCATAAAATCTTAAACCTACATATGTAGACAACATCAGTTAGGAGTTAACCCCCCCAAAAAAGTAAGCTTGAAAATCATCGCACAGTCAACAACCATATTTAGAGCTTGATGGAGTGCCTAATATAACACAAAATATCTTCAAGACGTATGTAAAACAAGGTCCTGATAGAATTTTATAATTGTGCTGATACCTGGAACGCCAGGCATGGGCCTTGGAAGCACAGGAGGCCGCATACCAGGGACCCACTGGGAACCAGCTGGCATTTGAGGATTACCTCCCATGGGCATCTGAGGAGTCGGAAGAACAGGAAGACCAGGCCTTAGCTGGGGAAAAGGAAGGCCAACTGGTCTAAAGGCACCTAGATGTTCCTTGACTTTTTGGTCAATTAAACTCTGGTTCAATTGTGCCTCAAATTGTTGATAGTAAGTTCGAACATTTCCCTGGCAGTATAATGATGTGAGACTTGTTATATGTAATAATTTTCCTAATCTCCAAGGAAAATAGAAATAATACCTTGTGTTTGTAGCCTGCATTATGCTGCTTCCTCACAGAAGGCTGAAAATAACAAGACAAAAGGTGGTGTTAAAAGTTGAAGGTACACAACAAATGTATCAATACACAATCTTGTTTCTGAAAAAACTCAACGAAGAGTAGTAACACAAGAAACTAACAATCATCATAAATGTACTTCTATAAGAATATTACATATAGGATAAGTTTGTGTCTCATTTGAACGTTCTCTGATAAACTGTTTTTATTCTTTAGTTTGGCTGCTTCCAAATATTTTCCTAAGAGATACTTTTCACCAAATAGGAAAATCTTAACTCTTCTTATTACCTCAATTCACTTACCACAATTTCATCAAAGCCAACTACACCTAAATCCCAAATTCAAGTTGTTGTCGGCTATATGAATCCTCACTGACCATGTCTCTCCATTTACCCTCATCTCAGGCCTATATTATGGACCAAAAAAAAAAAGACACCAAAAGAACTAGAAGTTCTCTATATTTTCTACCAGAACATAAATCTATCATGATTAAAGACTACTAGAAAATATAGTTCTAGGACTTGAGGCAAATGTACTTACATGACTAAAACAAATTTTGAACTAATTAATAGTATCACTTATATAAAATATTTTATTCCATTATGCCCCTATTTTCGCCAAGCCTACATGGATTCCAAGAGATTGCAAGTCTTTCTAGGCACTATTGTCTTTAATATTGAAATTTATTACCAAAAGATCACCCCCTTACTCCATCTCCAACATACTATTATGACCTTGGTACTAATCCAAACACCAAAGAACAATCTACAAAATAATTTCAAGCTTAACATGTTCCATAAAAGAATTCCCATGAATAACACTTTATGTCTTTACACACCCTTAAAGCAGAAAGAACAATAAAGATTATACGATCGAACAAGCTGATGTTACATAGGGGCGGAGTCAAGTTCAAGCAACGGGAATCAATCGAATTCCCTTAAAATTATACTATGCCGTAAGGTCAATTTTTTTTTTTTTGGGTGGTATATAAATTTTTGAATCCCCTTAACATAAAGGAACATTCTAGTGTTGATAACCATGGTATCAGAGCCAGCTTTCTCGCACTTCGACTAATTCCATGGGATACCTAATACCTACCACTAGCATAAATACCAGCCACCAGCTAACTCTATCCACTAAGTCTTGGATATATGAGAAGAAATCATCTACTCCCTCCATTTCAATGTATTCGACACACTCTCTTGGTTATTTCGTTCTAAAAAGAATGACAAATTTCTATTTTTGGAAATAATATTACATTAAATTTTTTATTTTACACATTTACTCTTAATGAGAAGTTTTTATAGCCACACAAATGATAGGAGCCCACAACCCATTTACCCTTTAAGCTTTTAAGACCACAAGTTTCAAAAGTCCCTTTTTTCCCCTTAAACCCCGTTGAAGTCAAACTACAACAACTAAGCCTCAATCCCAAACAAGTTGGGTCAATGATATGAATCTTCATTTCTTTCTAAGCTCAACTCATATCATTCTCATTATCAAAATAAAATAAAAGTACAAGTAAAATATATATACATATCTGTATTGATTCCAACGATTTGTAGGTCTTTCAAGACAACTTCTTTCCATGTGATTTTAAGTCTACCACATCCTCTTCCAATTCCTTTTCCCACCATAGTTTCACACCTATGGAACAGGTCGTCATAGGACATAACCAAACCATCTCAATTGACCTTCTCTGGTTATATCCTCAATGTGTGCTACTTGCACCTTCTGGCGAATATGGTCAATTTTAATCTTATGTAATCTTATATGGACGCACATCCATCTTAACATTCACATCTCTGCAACACTTAACTTGTGGATATGTTGAACTTTAGCAACCTAACATTCACTACCGTACAACATTATTGCTCGTATAGCTATTCTATAGAACTTATCTTTCACCTTAGTAGGCATCCTTCAATCACATAACACCCTGATAGCCGTTTCCATTTCAACCATCCGATGTTAATCCTTTGGGCAACATCCTCATCTATCAAACTACGTCACATAAATTAAAATAGAGGGAATTGTATTTTTGCCTCAGCTTGGATTTTCTTTAGGCCATAGATATTAATCTTAGGTGTGACACCATGGATTTTTCTTTTGAATCCCCTTAAATGAATCCCTAGTTCTTCCCCTAATATTACGCGTGATCTAAGAAAGCTCAATACAAAAAGGCGACTGCATTTAGATCCCAATAAGCAAATCAAGAACATATCATGAGTTACAAACCTAAGAACAAGTGCCCAACAAAAGAATCTTGTATTTCAACATAGTATTAAAAAAATTCACCAAAGATTATTAAAATATGAGTAAGGGTAACTTACAGAATCATGGGTCAAGTAAGTATCGCAGTAGTCACAGTAATACCTGAGAATAAAAGGAGAGAAAAAGGGGCATCAAATTAAGGAAAATGGGGTGAAAAAAATATACAAAATAATCACATTTATTGACTTAAAGTAAAAATACCGAGGCATTTTGTATACAAAAGAGCGAAAATCCTTTCAAGAAAAAGTGAAGTTCTTGAATAACTTCGCTCGGAACTGAGCCCTAAGACTGCTAAAGTTGGTTTACGGGTTATAAACTGGAAATATCAGGTTTGAGGAGAAATGACAAAAACATCCCTTGTGTTTGGGATATGTTTAAAGTACCTTTTTGCCAAAATAAGTTGTTTGAGCTTTTTGAAAAATATATATATTTTTGAGTAGAAGAGCAGAAAAAAAGTAATTTTTTTCCAAAAGTATATTTTTTAAAAATATTTTTTAGAAAAATACAAATAGAAGCACTTTTTAAAAGTTTGGCCAACCGTTAATTGTTGCTCGAAAGTACTTTTCAAATTATTTCGTCAAACGCAAACTACTTCACACCCAAAGTATTTTTTGAAAAGCGCTCTTTTCAAAATAAGTATATTTTATAAGCTTGGTCAAACATGCTATTATAGGTGCTCACGGGAACTTGAAGAACCCAAACCTAAAATCGAATTAAAAAAAATACTGACATTTTTTAGTTTTGATTTTGATTTTGGTTTTGGTTTTGGTTTTGATTGATTTTGATTTTAAGTAAAACGTAATAGAAAAAATCGAACCAAACCGACTCAATTAGTTTGCTTTCATACCAAACCGAAACACCCTTACTTTTAAGCAATTTTGGTCCAATTGTACTGAAAATACTTTGGATCTCCAATAAATATTTAACAAACTCTAGCTATTTAGATTTAATGAAAACTTTAGAAAAAGAAGATTTAACTAGATTCATAAATTGATTACACATGTATAGTAGGCATAAAATGATAAATAAAATCCTTATTCGTTTTTAAAATATGTATATTCGATAAATTGTCCTATACCACTTTTATGATGTTTTTTATTCATCTATTTTCTAAACGTTAATTACATGGCCTAGCTAGGCAATTGCACCTCTACAATTAGTGGCGGAGCCAATGACACCCCTTAGCTAGAAAATTATACTATATTGTTGGATAAATTTTTTTCTTTTTATGTATATTTATTATACGTTGACTCTTCTTGATTTTTCGATGTGTTTAATTTTTTATATCTAGACACCCCTTAGTAAAAATCCTGGCTCCACTCCTGTTTACAATATTATATATAATATTGAGGTTTTGAGCCACTTCTAGGAATTGGTTGGAAAGATATTTTGAAGAAAATTGTCCTTAAAGCTATTAGACTATAAGATTTTGATCGTGATTTAAATTCCAGTAGAGATAAAAATTGTGCTAGAATATTCAAATTCCCTATATGCATAAATTTGGATATACAGTTTATCATCCATGTTAAACAAAAAATAAATGTTTGTCAACCATCATTAGTGAGTAACCATTGCATAGATAAATCAATTTTTTAAAGTTTTCTTTAGTCATTTTTGAATTATCAACTCGGAAATCGTTGGAAAAATATTTAAATAGTAATACTCAGAAGAGCAAATAATCAACAATAGTTTAAACAAGCTATTAACAATAAAAGATATAATAAGAGTTTTCACAAAGAATATGTGTATTTATTAAATAATGGGTAGCATCTTTTCACAAATTATTTTATTCAAAAGTTACAACAAAAATGAGGAGTATAATAGACACCTCAAGTGGCATAAAATAAAAGGATATATAAGTAGAGGTACACCACTATATATTGATGATTACATAATCTCCACCGTTCCATTAATGCAAGATTATCATCGATGAACACCGACAATCAAAGTCTGGAAGAGTTCGCTGAGTTGGTTGGGTGAGTAATTTCTCACATGGAAAACCTGAGATCGATTCTCTCTTACCGTAATCTTTTCAATCAGAGATCGTCATACCGGACTTGTTAGTGTGATTTATATCTCCTGTATAATTTATTGAGTTATTACATATTGAGCAGATTGCATGTGCGAACCTAAAGGGTAGAGGCTCAATCATTCCCAACTCCAAGAGCGAGAACTTCAAGTGAAGGCCACTAACATTTACATGTTCTACTAGATTTGATTGGTTATGCTTTTTACATGATTAGTTAACTAATATTTACTTGTTTTCTATTTATTTGGTATTATTACAATTTATGTTTTTTTATGTAAATTTTTAAATAGGTAAATCTAATTTTTAAGAAATTAATAGTTTATGTTTGAAGTCGATTTCTTCTATTCAAATTGTAAAAGGATATGTTCATTCTTTCCTTGCTAAAAATTCAAAAATATATGTTGACGGTGGAAAAATAAATTAACTTCGATAATATATGAAACTACACATATCTTCAACTTACAAACCTGCACAATCTGCACACAAAAAACTGAAAATACAACACCAACTGTAACATCAAGTCCAATTCACATAAAAATATATACTTATAAAATTGGTATTAGTACTTGTACGATGTGCAGAGAATATTATAGATATTAATCAGTTATGTGATTTAATATGTTTGAACATATTATATCATACTGTTTGAATTAAATTCTAGCTCCCTTCTTGGTATCCAGTAAGATGTACGAATAAAAGAATCTTATGAAATTTAAAAAAAAAGAGGTTCATATAGTCATTGAATACTTTTGCGATTCCTTATTTTCTCATTACATAATTTACTACTGATCATGCCTAATTATGCCTTATGAAAAGGACAATGCGAACGTTGCAAATATAACCTGAGTATTTAAGCTCAGAGTCGAATCCACAGAGAATTAACCTATCAATTACCTTTGTTGGAATCACTAAATTCTTTATAATCAACTTCCCCAAACGTTGTAAACAATAGTTAATGGTATCTCTAACAACTAAGATTGAAAATAAATAAATAAACAGCTGTAAACTAAATATGCTTGGGTTGTAAACAATAATGAGAAGGTTCTAAGGTAGTGATTTTCCCTATTGATGGAATCTGATAATAGGCGAATTTGACTATAATCACGCCTTAAATAATCACATTTTTATGTTGTTTTGATGGTATATATGATAACAAAATGCTCTTATTAGTGTTTTTCATGATTTATAGGTAATAGATGGCAAAGGAAGGCTAAGGAGCTATTTTGGAGTCAATACTGAAGCAAAGAGGCCAAAAATGCAAATTCCCATTGAAGTCACATTGTACCAGCCCTTTAGTGCCGGAATCACTGTCCCACTGCGGTTCCACCGCGACCGCAGTAGAACCGCGGTGACAAGCTGCTGCAGAAGATATTGGAACCAGAGGCACTGTTCTGCCGCGGTTCCACCGCGAACGCGGCAGAACCGCGGCAGG
>MU666644.1:125338-177268 GCA_026770625.1 Nicotiana glauca
GGAGGGGTTTGTGGATAGGTAGGTTTTGGATGGAGAAGGGGGTAAGAAGAAGGAAGAAAAATAATTGGGGGTTATGGGAAGAGAGAGTGGGTTTTGGGAAAAAGAAGAGAAAGGGGGAAGGAAGAGTTTGGGAAGAAAAGAGAAAGAGAAGAATGGAGAAGAAGAGAGAATTTTTAGAGAATAGGGGAAAAAGGTGCGGTGCTTATGGGTAGGGTAGGGTAGGTGAGGTTAATTAGGGGTGGGAGAGAGGGATGAAACAATTTAAAAAAAACATTTCTGTATTTCGTACCTGGGCCTGGCCCGACCTACCGTAGTCCCACCGTGGTTACACCGCGACCGCAGTGGACCAACTTCAGATATGGTCTCTGACAGCGGTCCCGCCGCGGTTACGTTGCGATCACGGTGAACCAACTTCAAAGAGGGCCTCTGACCGCGGTCCCACCACGGTTACGCCGCGACTGCGGTGAGCCTGTTCCCGGATGCCAATTTCGAGGTTCTTTTCATTGTTTTGCCCCTTAGGCACTATTCTTTTTACCTATTTTAATGCCTACCTTACCCATGTTATGACTAGGCTCATGATGCAAAGTCCTCTGCACTACCCTACTTATATACAACATGTTAGAAATTCTACTATTGTGGGTTGCCTCCCATGAAGCGCCTGATTTAAAGTAGCGGCACGACGCAGCACGAGTGCAAGATTCGCTCAACCTCTCTTTTTTTTTATATGACATTACAGACTACACTTACAACACATTCGTGGGTTGCCTACCACGTAGCGCCTGATTTAACATCGTGACACGACGCAAGTGAGCGCATTTAAGGCTCGCTCGACCTCTGAGGTTCATACCCACATATAGTTTCAATCTCTGCCCATTGACTCTAAATGTACGAGAGTCTTTCTCTGCAACAATCTCTATAACACCTGACGGGAATGCTTCAATCACTCAAAACAGACCAGACCATCTTGACTTAAGCTTACCAGGGAACAACCTTAATCTTGAGTTATAGAGCAATACCATATCCCCGGGTTTGAAATGTCGCTCAACAATGTTCTAGTCGTGTAACCTCTTCATTCTTTCCTTGTACAATCTTGTGCTCTCAAAAGCAAGATGTCTGAACTCGTCAAGCTCATGCAACTCAGTGATTCTAGTTATGCCTGCAGCCTCAATATCTAAGTTCAATTGCTTTAATGCCCACCACGCTTTATGTTCAAATTCCACTGGCAGGTGACAGGCCTTTCCAAACACCAACTTATATGGTGATATACCAATTGGTGTTTTAAACGCAGTTCTGTAGGCCCAGAGTGCATCATCTAGCTCAATCAGTTCTTGTGGTGTTTACAGTCTTGGTTAACACACTCTTTATCTCTCTGTTGGACACCTTAACCTGCCCACTAGTTTGCAGGTGATACGGGGTAGCCACCTTGTGGCGTACAACATACTTTGCAAGCAACTTTTCGATGGCTCAAACAGAAGTGAGTGCCTCCGTCGCTGATAATCGCTCGTGGTGTCCTAAATCAGGTGAATATATTCTTTTTCAGAAATCCCACCACTACTCTTGCATCATTAGTGGGTAACGCAGTAGCTTCTACCCACTTGGACACGTAGTCCACAGCAACAAGTATGTATTTATTGCCAAAGGAGTTGACGAAGGGACCCATGAAGTCAATCCCCCAGACATCAAATACCTCCACCTCTTGAATCGGGTTCATGGGCATCTCGTGGCGACGGGAGATGTTCCCAGTTCACTGACATTCATTGCAGCCCTTCACCCATAGGTGCGCATCTCTAAACACTGTTGTCCAAAAGAATCCGGCCTCAAGCACTTTCGCAGCTATCCTGACCCCTCTAAAATGTCCTCCATATGCTGATGCGTGACAAGCCTGCAAAATAGAAGATTGTTCTATCTCGGGGACACACCTCCGGATCATATTGTCAACACATATTCTAAACAGATAAGTCTCATCCTAATAATACATGCGGCTATCATGATAAAAAGTTTTTCTTTGGACAGATAAAAGGTCATGAGGAACTATACCACTGGCCAGGTAATTAGCAAAGTCTGCATACCATGGCGCTTCCTCAAGATTAGTAGTGAGCAGCTGCTCGTCTGGAAAGGTTTCCAGGATCTCTTCGACCTCGACTAATTTTTCAGCTCCTTCAAGTCATGATAAATGATCATCGACTTGATTTTCTGTGCCCTTAAGGTCACGAATTTCGAGGTCGAATTCTTGCAAAAGCAACACCCAACGAATCAGGCGTGGCTTAGACTCCTTCTTCTCAATTAGGTACCTGAGAGCTGCATGGTCAGTATATACAATTACCTTGGAACCAATCAGATATGATCGGAACTTGTCAAAAGCAAACACCACAGCCAACATCTCCTTCTCAGTCACAGTGTAGTTCAGCTGGGCTCCACTCAGCGTTCTACTAGCATAGTATATGGGATGCATCAGCTTGTCTTTCCGCTGTCCCAGCACTGCCCCCACTGCGTAGTCACTAGCGTCGCACATGAGTTCGAACGGTTGCTCCCAGTCGGGGGCAACTATGATAAGTGCTGTGACCAGCCTCTTTTTCAGCTCCTCGAATGCTACCCTGCAATTATCAGAAAACAAGAAAGGGTGATCTTTTTGTAACAACCTACACAGAGGGTTGGCAATTTTAGAGAAGTCTTTTATGAATCGCCGATAGAAACCGGCATGCCCGAGGAAGCTTCTGATTGCTTTGACTGAAGTTGGAGGGGGTAGCTTTGCTATCACATCTACTTTAGCACGATCCACCTGTTGATACCCAATTTTTTCCTAGGTAATTTTATACCCAAAATACTTCCAAAATAGCATATATGTGCATATATAAGCACACCCGAGATTTTTGGCTTTTTAATGATATTTTAAACCAATTTATTGCCTATTTTAATACAACAAAATCCAATAATTATTTCCAAAATTATCATTTTTTGGTGAATAACTCATTTTATTCTCACATTTTCACCAAAATTAATTAAGGTAATTTTTACATATTTTTACAAATTTATTTGGCATTTTAAAGCTAAATTGCATATAATTACAATTATAGCCTATTTTGGGATTAATAGCATTTTATAATTACAAAATTAGTTCCAGTATTTTTAAGTTAATATTTATGTAATATTTTTTTACTTAGTATTTTTAATTTATTTTTAAAATCATTATTACCTCTTTTATAAAATAAAAGGGAAAAATTGGCTATGTTTTCAGAAAAGTTTTCACTTGACTTATGCATGCTTCTGATCTTTTTCTCTATTACTAAACCAATGAAATTTGACCTACGCGACTATCATACTATGAATGCTTACTGTCTATTAATACTGTGCTATTACTGTATGATGTTTCCTCTTGCCATAGCTTGGCCTCACATGCCTGTTACTTGTGCACTTTATTTATATACTGAGTCCCTTCTGTGATTTATTTTCAAACTCGTGACTGATTTTCAAAACTTTTCCTTGTGAAATTCTAATTTCCTTCGCCCGTTAAGGGTTAATTGATTTATTTCCTTATTTTGCCTTATTGAATCCTTTCTCAAAAAAAGTATGTTCCTGTACTTGTACTTAATCACTTGCTATATTGTTTTACTACTCCTTTTATGGCAATAATCAATCTGCTCTTAAATCAATTTCTTTCCTTATTTTTTAAACCTATCACTGCCCGTTAACAAGTGATCCCTTAATTAAGGGCAATTACTTGTGTAATTGAATCTGATTAGTGATTGTTTCTATGTCTGCGGCTTATTACCTCACTTTTTACTCATTTTCAAAAAACTATAAATACATGTACTTCTTCCCTTTCAAAAGGAGTTCGAACACGAACAAGTCATTACTTCTTACTCTCAAATACACTTGGAATTTTTAAGCATTCGAGTTCTCTGAACTCACAAGCATAGAGGTTCTTTTTTATTGTGGCTTGGCTTGAAAGTATCCTGCTTTTCTTTGCTTGCTTCTTCTGCAACTGGAGTTCGAACACACGAACAAGTCATTACTTCTTCTCTCAAATACACTTAGATTTTCTAAATATTCGAGTTCTCTGAACTCATAAGCTTAAAGCTCTCTTCTCTGATTGTGGCTTGACTGAAAGAATCCTGCTTTTCTTTGCTGCTTCTTCTACAACTGGTATGTTACCTTTGTTTAATTTCTGTCACTTCCCTATGTGTTTATTCTTCAGTATATTCTTTGTTTGGCTTACTGCTCCCATAATGTAAATTTTTTTTTAAAGTTGGTTTGTTTCTTTGCTATGCTCCTACATGAATCCCTATCCCTCAATTCCTTTTGTATGTTGAGTTATGGTTCAGAAACATGACAACACTTGACATTGTTTTTAATGTATATGGACTGGACTCCCTGAGTCCTAAACTCTTTCAATTCTCATTCCCTTTTCCCCTTTATATGTATCCTGAGCTTAAGACCTTGGTCTGACAGTGTCCTAATCACTATTTATACCATAGTCTGACCTTCAATAGGTATGTGCTCTTATTTGCTGGCTGAACAGCCTTGGCACCCCCTAACTCCCTCTCTATTGCACTTGCACTCACTCTTAGAACTTAGGTTTTGCCCCCCTCTTGCGAGCCTTGCCTTGGGACCCATGAGCTCCCTCTGAACTTGGACACTTAAGGGCTGGCTCTTCCACACTGCATTATAACTCACTCTGATTAATATTTTGGGTGTAAGCACTTCCTGGGGTTAATGAAACTCTGTGGATATCTGAAACACCCTAGATAAGAGAAGGCTTTGGAAACCTTGATCTCGGAAGTGGTTCAAGCTCATATTATTAGACACTAATCTGAATTAGGTTCCTCGTATGTAGCTGATAATTTCTGATGTACTTTTAATTTCAGTCTTGTTCTACTGGTCTGTAATGATTTGTATAAACTCATGGGGACTTAGTGAAAGGGTAGGGGATTTACTTTTATGCACAAAGGGTAGAAAACATTCCTATAGGATTTTATTTCTAATTTGTGTAGTTTCACACGTAGAAAGCATGCCTATAGGATTTAACTTCTGAATTCTGCAACCATGCATATAGATATCATGCCTATAAGGGTTTGCATCTCTGCATATAATAACGTCATTAGTCAAACAGTTAGGTTTAATAATAAAATGGCACATAGATATCATTGTTTATAAGGCTTCTTTTAGTGTTTGAAAAGGTATTAAGAAGCAATAGCGTATAGAAAGCATGCCTATAGGGATTTCGAACCAGAGCTGTCTCACTTGTTTAAAACAGTATCGATTTTACTAAAACAAACGACTTCCCACACCCTTTCTGAACTCTTAAAACTTTTTCTCATAATCAAATCAGTGTATTCTTTCTGAAACTTACTCTCTCGTTAACTCTGGTAAACTTTTTTTTTTCAAATCTGCTTAAAGTAATTTCTTTATATTTATCTGACAAATCTCTTCTAATCAGTCTGCAACTCAGTTCTTTTGTTAAAAAAATTGGCAACTCCTTTTCCTAACTAATCTGCCTCCTGAAACTCATTTTTTTAGTTGTTAAGCCACTTTTGTAACAAACCAGTACCCTTTTTTCGAAACCTATTTTTACTCTGTAATTTTTCTTTAAAATCAGCTTGTGTTTTAAAAATCAGTAGTTCTGTCCAACACATAGACAAAGGGTTAACTAATCAACTGGATCAGTATTAGACAAATGTATTCGAGTGAGCTTAATGTAGACTTCCTATCTAAAAATATGTGTTGAACCAGTCCGCTTATCGCTTTAATTTAATTTAAGGCTAAACCAGTACGTGCAAGACATGTTAAACTCTATGGCTTTATCTGATTTTAGGAGGCTTATTTGAGCCCTACTTGCTTATTTGCTTTCCCTTTTACTTGCATTATGTGTTTTGATTGACGCCTTAGAATTTTGCCCTTTGAAAACTCTCAAAAGGCCCAAAAACTCTCTCCCTTTAGGACTAGTAGTCCAAATGCCTTCGGGACTGATAGGATTGGGTCGGGTACTAGCATGCAATAAGTAATGACACGTTCTGCATTTTAATACCTTAATGGGGTGGGAAGGGTAGATATGGATATGATGACCATGCGATAATACTACGTGTATAAACGGTTATCGGGTGTTGTGTGGGGTGATCCATATTATTTATAAACATAGGACCTTTCTCACTTTATCTGTTTATTTTTATTTCGAAAACTGTTTTTCTCAAATTTCAACTTCTTTAACTGCTTTTTAACTTCAATTACTTCCAGTAATTATGTGAAATTTTTCCCTTTCTTCACTCGTTTATTCTGAATTTTAAAACTACTTTTTTCTCAAATTTCAGCCTCTTTAACTTCATTTTAATTTCAAATTATTTGCAACTATTATATGAAAACCCCCTCGTATTTCTAATTCTTGCTTGTTTACTTGTTGTTTGCACTTAAAATCATAATTGTAATATGGCCGAGAACCACACTAGTAGATCTTGAGGAGTGCCTAACACCTTCCCCTCGAGATAATTTCTAGCCCTTACCCAAACTCTGGTTCTTCATCTTAAATTCTTTCTAAAAAAAAGTGTCCTAATGCACTATAATCATTAGATGGCGACTCTTCAAAACTCAAAAAAAAAACAATTCTCGCAAGGGAATAGAGTTGTCCTCCCAAATGTCGCATACCCGATTCCGAACCCCAGTTCTAGAAAAAAAAGGGGGCGTCAACAGCATGGTAAATCTGCTGGGGATTCTTTAGGCTTTTACCATTTCATGTTATATGTGACTTTATTGCTTTCTTTTATTGCTTTGTTTAATGCCTTTATTCGAAACTGACTTGTCTTTTGTTTCTTTTTCTTTAACGTTTTTATTTACTGCTTTCCATCAATACCATTGTAATTTTGAGCAATTATTGTAAACATTTATTTTATGAACGTGGAAGTACATGTCAATTTGTTTCATTCTTGTAAACTGCATCTTCAATATTATATTCCACTCGTGCCAAACAAATACCATAGCAACGCTTATAATGAGTGGTTGCACCCTTCCGATATTATCACCCTTTAAATTTGGCAAAGGCTTATTTGCGGTAAAACCAATCGATCAGAGGTGCAGTCGACGGTTCCATGCCTTTCCCTCTTGAGTTGTCCGCTCAAGGGTACCTGTACAATACCCCAATAGAAACCTTACTCCGTTTAAACTGTACATGCATCATGGTCAAACCTAGCCGAGTCAGTTATGTTGTCCATATAATGACTCATTATGATAGCCTTGTCCAAAGTCCACCGGGTTTTCTTGAAACCCAAACGGAAACCTCCATGTTCTGTGTATTTATTTGGAGAACTAAATGCTTGCTATGCTAATTATTAGTTTAAATAGTCGAGTCCGGTAGGGTAAGGGCCTAACGCTTTGTTTTGCATAAAATGAGGCACGAAGTCCCCAGATTTGGCATAGTAACCAACATTCATCCAAGCCTGCTGAATTGGTGGAAAGACCTCCACTCCAGTGATTAGACGATCATCCGCAAATACTTAGGGAATTTGCCTTCCCTTCTAGAAATCCAGCCTGACAACAGAATCATAGAGGCTGCAACACTGTTCTGGGATAGTGACAGGTCTGTGTTCCGCTTCGGGGACCTTGAAATGACTCCTTTGCTCGAAGAAATAGGAGGTTTAGCTAGTATACCTTGGGAGACTCCGGGTTTGCTTATGCCAGAGAATCGCAAGGGTAGGGGTTTTCTTAAGACCAGGTACAATGGATGGTCGAGTGGTTCCCTACGGAAGAATTCATTGTTCGATCCCGAGACGCACCGTTTCTCATACTAATTGGGCTAAGAGGAAATTATCCCTACGTTCCCCTCCGAGCCATGAGGCAGGCTGGGAGAAAGCAAATTATACCAAGGGTCGACAAAATAAGTCACTTCAGGGCTGACTTCCAGGATAATGATAGCCGTCACAAGTGCCAAGCTCAGCACATGTGGCATTGCAATCTCGTTTTGGGGAAAGAATCTATTGATCCAGATAGATATCATGCCAGTTCTGTGCCACACTACTCAGGTTGGTTGGAAGATAATCACAACGGTTTGGGTTAGCCCAGGTTCATTCAAGGACACAGAATTATCGATGAGCACGCTGAAGCACGGGTTAAGTTTAATCAACTGCGCAAGAGAATTCGAGAGTGTGAAAGTGAGCACCGAGAAATACAAGAAACCCATCAGAAGTTGATCGAGGAGTGGAAAGATATGGCTGTCAGCGCCAATAAGAGACTAGGGTATTTGGAGCGAGGTCTAGTAGAGCAGGAAGGAAAGTTCATCAAGAGGATTGAAGACTGTCAAAACACCGAAGGAAATGCAGGCGGACATTTGGCCCGAGCTTATTTGCTGCTAGGACTGCGCGAGCTGGTAAAGCTGTTCGAGGGAGACAAAGATGCCAAATCTGGGGATGGTCCTTCTGGGACCAAGTAGCTACGAGTCTTTTTATTCTTTATTTTTTAATGTAATTAGGCCAATGGCAACTAGTGATATTTTACTTTCTGTTATTTAGCGTCGTTTCAGATTCGTCTTATTTTTATTAATAAAATGAGTCATTTAACATTATAAGTTCTCCAAAACTATTTGTCGCTAGGCCTACCTCGGTCACAACGGGGCACCCAAATTAGGACGCGATTTATATTCTTGCACAATGTGTTTAAATACTGCAACGTTTTTCTCATAACCCGCACTAACTTATTACCTTTTGTTTTTCTTTTGTTTTATTCCCCTCCCCAAAGGTTAGTTCGTGCATTCTGGCACCATCATCATACTCCACAAGATCCAAGGGCCCTCCTCCTCATCCTCCTCCAAGTCCTATCCGGAACAAGAACAAGGGTAGAATGGGAGATTCAAGCGCTAGAAAGGAAATTAAAAGAACTGAGATTCCTCAGGGTACCCCGGTTGCTAAGGAAACTGCTGCCCAACTTGAGCAAAAATTATTGAAGTTCCAAGAAGAGCTGGATCGGGTTTGGAATTTGGCAAACTTATCATTCTCTCTCACCGCTCCTGATGTCAAATTCCCCAACACCTAAAATCCCGCACCTCCACAGAACACCCCACAACCACATATACAACCCACTCATACTCAATACTGCAACACATGCCACACTCCAAACAACACTCCTATCTACGTGGATACTGTACCCCACTACACTCAACCAATCTCAAATTCACTTGAGTCTGATGACAAAGACTCTCTTATCAGGAAATTAGTAGCAGAACTCAAGAAGTTGACCAGCCGAGTTCAGGGCGTGGAAGGAAACAAAGGTATTGAGGGGCTGAGTTATGAGGACCTCTGCATTCAGCCAGATGTTGAACTTCCGGAGGGGTACAAACCTCCCAAGTTTGAAATGTTCGATGACACGGGAGATCCCAGAGTCCACCTGAGGACATATTGCAATAAGCTGGTCGGAGTCGGAAGGAATGAGAAGATCCCTATGAAGATATTCACGAGAAGTCTGAAGGGGGATGCTTTATCCTGGTACATCAGCCAGGACCCCAAGAAATGGACAAGTTGGGTAGGTATGGCATTAGATTTCACGGATAGGTTCCGATTCAATATAGAGAATGCACCGGATGTATTCTACATCTAAAATTTGAAGAAAAAACCTACCGAAACATTCTGCGAGTATGCTACTGGTTGGAGATCAGAGGCTGCAAAGGTCAGGCCGGCCTTAGAAGAAGATCAGATGAACAGATTCTTTGTCCGGGCTCAGGATCCACAATATTACGAGAGGTTGATGCTGATCGAGGGTCAGAAATTCTCTGATATCAGCAAATTGGGAGAAAGAATTGAGGAAGGCATTAAGAATGGTATGGTTACTAATCTTGAAGCATTGTAGGCCACCAACAAGGCCTTACAGTCTGGTGGCACGTCCAAGAAAAAGGATGTAAGTGTCGTGATGGTCGTACAAGGAGCCAAATCACCACTAAAGTACCATACTTACCTGTCACCTCCACTTACATATCAGCTTATCCTGAATTACCAAGCACCCGCACCCTCCTATCGAAATCCACCTCCCGTTTACCAATCACCTCTACCTCTCACATATCAACCCACCTCACCCAGATACTCTCAACCTGCACCTGTTTACCAAGCTTATAATTCTCAACCCTCTCACTACCAATCACCTCCCACCCGCCAAAATTTCCCTAGACCTAGGCAAAATTTTGACTGCAGACCTCCCAGACAGTACACAGCCATCGCTGAACCAATTGACCAGCTGTACGAGAGACTTAAAGCTGCTAGTTACGTCACCCCTATCCTAGCCATAACTCCAGAAAATCCTTCCCAGTGGGTCAACCCTAATAAGACCTGTGCGTACCACTCCGGTATGAAGGGACACACCCTTGACGAGTGTCGCTCATTGAAGGACAATATTCTAAACCTGATCGACAATAAGGTCAGCGTAGCAAAGGAGCCTGCTCCTAATGTTCGCAACAACCCTCTGCCTGACCACAAGGGTGGAGACATTCACATGATCGAGATCGAAGATGATTTGGACCCCAAAGGGTCGATAGGTTTGATTGCTGAGGTTGATGAACCAAAGAAACCATTGGTCACACTTAACCCAATTTTTATGCAGAATCAACCCTCCAAGGACAATGAAGTAAAATGTCTATACCTCTCGAATTTGAAGTGCCTTCTTCTGCAAAGGCGCCCGGACCAATTGAGGTTGAATTTGGAGTTCCAAAAGCACTTGCACCCTTTGAAGTTGTTGTGTTACCACCAAGGGTACCTATTCCTATGGCAATGTCAGACATAACACCGTTCTACTCAAATGCCATACCATGGGATTACACAGCCGAAGCTAGGAGAAAAGGGAAGACCAAGACAGGGGAAACAATCGCTGCACAGGGCATGACCAGAACAGCGAGGGTTTACACCCTAGAACACTTAGCTGAGTCTAGTAAGCAAGCCTTTGGACGGCCTATTGAAACTGGGCCCGATGATCTTTGGAGGAAAATACAAGCTAAGGAATAATCGGTCGTTGAGCAATTGAACAAAACACCATCACAAATCTCCATCCTAGCTCTTCTGCAGAGCTCTGACGCACACAAAAATGCCTTGATGAAGATACTGAGCGAAGCTTATTTGCCCAGCAACATAACTAGAGGCAAAATGGAAAATATGGTAGGGCAAGTACTGGAAAGCCACAAAATCACCTTCCATGAGGATGAGCTGCCATCGGAAGGACTGAGCCATAACAAGGCACTGCATATTACCGTGCAATGCGAGGATTATTTCATCACTAGAGTCTTGATCGATGGAGGATCCAGCCTCAACATCTGTCCTCTGATAACTCTCAGAACCTTAGGAAAGAGCATGCACGAGATCAAAGATGGGGCTATCAATTTCAAAGCCTTCGATAGGTCCCAAAGGTCTATTATTGGAGAAATCAGCCTATGCTTAAAAATGGGGCTAACATGGTTCGACGTCGACTTTCAAGTGATAGATATCCCGACATCCTACAACTTGCTGTTAGGATGACCCTGGATCCACGCCGCTGGAGCCGTAGCATTGACCCTGCATCGGACAGTGAAGTTCGAATGGAATCACCAAGAGGTGATTATTCATGGCGACGGTAGCAACCCCATATATAGTCGCCAGACCATCCCAATAATTCGAGGCAGAAGGAGAATAGGCAGAGAAACATACCACCACATCGAAAGGGTCAACGCTGTAGACAAATATAAATGGTGGGATAACAAGATTGAAAGTATCCTGAATTGGTGTGGGTACGAACCTGGAAAGGGACTCGGCAAAAACCTTCAGGGGATTACTAAGCCTATCAAACTAAAGAAGCATGGCACAACTTTCGGGTTAGGGTACGGTTATACTTGGGAAGAATTCCAGAACTGGTCACCACCATGGCACGGCCCCTACTATCCACTGGAGCTTCCGATACCTACCCTGGAGTAGACTTTCCAACCGGCAGATACTATATATGGGTCAGAGGAGGATGAAGCATTGGCAGCCATGAAGAATCTATTTTTGGAGGATGATGATATGGACTGCTGTGTTCTTTTCGAGGAGGAAGGGGAGAAAGGCCCTTCCATACAAGCTGTGAACCAAGGAGAACGCCTCAGCAATTGGTCAATTAGAACCACCAGGGTCCGAGAAGCTTCGGGGTAGCAAGGCTAAACAAAAGCACCATGCATCTCATTTTATTTTTTTACTAGATAATTTTCTTTCCGCATTGTCTTTAATTTTGAAAAGAGCTCCGATGTTCCAAACAATTATGAATTTAATCAAAGCATTTCAGTTTATCATATATCTCACTCTTATTATTTTCTCTATCATTTACTCTATTTATACAGCATTACTATTACTTACTTTGATGATGAACCAACAATTGTGACTTGCAACAAAACAACGCAACAAACGGATATAGACTCAGAAGAGGATGACATACCAAAAGAGGTCATCAGAGAGGTTGAGAATTTTGAGAATAGGCCTAAGTCTAACTTGGACGAAACTGAGGTCATTAATTTGGGAGATACAGAAAATGTCAACGGAACGAGCATCAGTGTTCACCTGTCACCATCGGAAAAGGAAGAATACACAGAGTTTTTAAAGGAATATGAGGACATATTTGCCGGGTCGTATGGTGACATGACTGGTCTCAGTACGTCCATTGTAGCTCACAAACTGCCAACAGATCCAACCTGTCCGCCGGTAAAGCAGAAGCTCAGGAAATTCAAACCCGACATGAGTTTGAAAATCAAAGAAGAGGTTACCAAGCAAGTCAAAGCCAAGATTCTCAGGGTAGTAGAGTATCCGACATGTTTATCCAACATCGTTCCAGTACCAAAGAAGGATGGGAAAGTTAGGGTTTGTGTCGACTACCGGGAACTCAACCGGGCCAGTCCCAAAAACAACTTCCCCTTACCGAACATACACATTCTTATCGACAACTGCGCCAAGCATGAGTTGTAGTATTTTGTTGATTGTTTCACCGGGTATCATCAGATGTGGATGGACGAGGAAGATGCAGAGAAAACAGCTTTCATCACACCGCGGGGAATGTATTGTTACAAAATGATGCCGTTTGGGTTGAAGAATGCTGACGCCACCTATATGAAAGCCATGACTACTATCTTTCACGACATGATACACAAGGAGATTGAGGTATATATGGACGACGTCATCATCAAAACCAAGAGGGCCACTGATCATATGGAATATCTAAGAAAGTTCTTCAACAGACTGAGGAGGTACAATCTGAAACTGAATCCCGCCAAGTGTGCATTCGGGGTTCCTGCTGGAAAATTACTGGGTTTCATCATGAGTCATCGAGGAATAGAATTAGACCCATCAAAGGTCAAAGCCATTCAAGAATTGCCACCGCCAAAGAACAAAAAGGATGTGATGAGTTTCCTGGGGAGACTCAACTATATCAGCCGATTCATAGCTCAGTCCACTGTCATTTGTGAACCCATCTTTAAAATGTTGAAGAAAGACGATGCTACTAAATGGACTGATGATTGTCAGAAAGCTTTCGACAGAATCAAGGAATACCTGTCAACGCCGCCAGTCTTGGTTCCGCCCAAGCTAGGAAGACCTCTATTGCTTTACCTTGCGGTATTGGATGGAGCATTCGGTTGTGTTTTGGGACAACATGACGAAATAGGAAGAAAACAGCAAGACATTTACTATCTCAGTAAGAAGTTTACCCCGTACGAGGCCCGGTATTCTCTATTAGAGCGCACCTGTTGTGCTCTGACTTGGGTAGCTCAGAAATTGAGGCATTACTTCTGTGCATACACTACTTATCTCATATCAAGAATGGACCCGCTGAAGTATCTCTTCCAGAATCCCATGCCCACCGGCAAGCTCGCCAAGTGGCAAATCCTGCTAAGTGAATTCGATATCGTTTACGTGACTTAGAAAGCAATCAAAGGTCAAGCCTTAGTAGATCACCTCGCCGAAAATCCTGTTGGCGGAGAATATGAACCTCGAAATGCGTATTTTTCGAATGAGGAGGTGTCCTTCGTAGGGGAAAATATTGTAAAATCTTATGACAGTTCGAGGTTGTTTTTCGACGGAGCCACAAATTTCAAAAGAGTTGGCATATGAGCAGTCCTAGTATCAGAAACCGGCCAGCATTACCCATTATCCGCCAAGCTCAGGTTTCCTTGCACAAACAATATGGCAGAATATGAAGCTTGCTTCCTGGGGCTCAAGATAGCCATTGACATGAACATTCAAGAGTTGCTAGAAATCGGGGATTTCGACTTGCTCATACATCAGGTTCGAGAAGAGAGGGCAACCAAGAACTCCAAGATACTCCCCTACTTGCATCACATACAGGAGTTAAGGAAAAGATTCACAAAGACAGAATTTCACCACGTCCCCAGGATCCAGAACGAGTTCGCTGACGCATTAGCTACTTTATCATCCATGATCCAACATCCAAACACGAATTTCATTTATCCCATCCTAGTAAAGATTTATGATCAGACATCTTATTGTGCTCACGTTGATGAAGAAGCATACGGAAAACCATGGTTCCATGACTTCAAGGAGTACTTGACAACAGGAAAATATCCAGAACTTGCCAACGCCACTCAGAAGCGCACACTTCGGAGGTTATACAACAACTTCTTTCACAGCGGAGGAATCCTGTACAGGAGGACTACCGATTTGGGTTTACTAAGGTGTGTCGAAGCAAAAGAAGCAACCAGACTATTGGACGAAGTGCACGCAGGGACCTGCGGGCCACACATGAATGGTTTTGTCTTAGCAAAGAGGATACTCCGAGCAGGGTATTTTTGGATGACTATGGAAACAGACTATATCCAGTACGTTCGCAAGTGCCATCGCTGTCAGATATAGGCAGACATGATAAAGGTGCCTCCAAACAAGTTTACTGCAACAAGCTCACCGTGGCCATTCGCCACTTGGGGAATGGATATTATTGGACCTATCGAGCCTACCGCATCAAACGGGAACAGGTTTATCCTGGTAGCAATTTATTATTTTACCAAATAGGTTGAAGCAGCATCATACAGGGCATTGACTAAGAAAGTTGTGGTAGATTTCGTCTGTGACCGTATTGCTTGCCGATTCGAAATTCCAGAATCAATCATCACCGATAATGGTTCCAATCTCAACAGAGACTTGATGAAAGCAATGTGTGAGACATTCAAGATCAAACACAAGAACTCTACAGCCTACAAGCCTCAAATGAATGGAGCTGTAGAGGCAGCCAACAAGAATATCAAAAAGATACTAAGGAAGATGATCAAAAGTCACGAACAATGGCATGAGAAATTATCATTCGCCTTACTGGGATACCGTACCACAGTTCGCACCTCAACTGGAGCAACTCCCTACATGCTGGTTTATGGTACAGAGGCGGTCATCCCCGCCGAGGTAGAAATTCCCTCCTTGAGAATCATACAAGTAGCAGAGTTGGATAACGTAGAATGGGTAAAAGGTCGCTACGAGCAGTTAGCCCTTATAGATGGGAAAAGGATGAATGCAGTTTACCATGGTCAGCTATATTAGAACAGAATGTCCAGAGCCTTCAACAAAAGAGTTAAGCCAAGGAAATTTACATCGGGACAGCTGGTGTTGAAGAAAATATTCCCACATCAAGATGAAGCCAAGGGGAAAATTTCTCCCAACTGGCAAGGTCCATACATGGTTTACTGGGTTCTGACCGGAGGAGCCCTTATTCTTATAGAGATGGACGGAGAAGTCTGGCCAAAGCCAATCAATTCAGATGCAGTGAAACGATACTATGTGTAACCACTTATGATTCCCTTTATGATGTAATTTGAACTACGCCTGACCTGATTCCCGTTTAAGAGGGGATAGGTAGGCAGCCCTACGGGTTCGGTCACAATTTAATAAAAATTTCATTTCCCCCTGCTATTGGAACTGGGGCAGAATTTTGAGGAGGACCCTCAAAATTCCGAAGTTAGTTTTCAGCCATTCATCGCCAGGAATGCCACCTCAGTAAAGTGGGGCAGAATTTTGAGGAGGACCCTCAAAATTCCAAAGTTGATTTTTCAATCGTTCAGCACAGCCAGTAGAAGTGCCAGCCCAGTAAACTGGGGCAGAATTTTGAGGAGGACCCTCAAAATTTCGGAGCGAGAGAGGTTGCAATATCTTGAACCGCGTCGCAGTCGTTGGTTCATCTAAAAAAGCTATTTTCGATGGTATACTTACGTTATATTTACTAAATCATGCATAACTATTGTTCGAATTGCTGTTGTTTAGCGATGCTACCCCAATGATACACAACGCTAGAAGCCAGGGGAAAACGAACTAACCTTTCCCCCTTACAAAACTCAAGATTTTTCTTTGGATGCAGGCACTCGACTTGCAATATCGTCAGGTATATTTATGTACGCATACTTTTTCAATAATGCAACTTCTCAGAATCATCACTTATTCGTAATCACTATTTGTACACAACCTCCCAGCAATCACAATATCGTAATCAACTATCAGCTAAGAGATCTCACCACTGTCTCCATCCTACATTTTCTTGCACTGCATAAGGCTACCTTTCTGCCTTTCGAGATTACGCACTGTCTCCATCCTTCATTTTCTTACATTGCATAAGGCTACCTTTCTACCTTTAGAGACTAAGCACTGTCTCCATCCTGCATTTTCTTACTTTGCATGAGGCTACCTTTCTGCCTTTCGAGACTAAGCACTGTCTCCATCCTGCATTTTCTTGCACCGCATAAGGATACCTTTCTGCCTTTCGAGACTAAGAACTATCTCTATCCTGCATTTTCTTGCATTGCATAAGTCTACCTTTCTGCCTTTCGAGACTAAGCACTATCTCCATCCTGCATTTTCTTGCATTGCATAAGGCTACCTTTCTTCCTTTCGAGACTAAGCACTGTCTCCATCCTGCATTTTCTTGCATTGCATAAGGCTACCTTTCTGCCTTCCGAGGTCAAGCTCTACCTCCACCTGCATGGCCGAGATATCGCCACCTCTATTTGCATCGGCTGAAATACCGTTAGCTTCATCTAAATCTTGCATGGCTGAAACATCGCCAATTTTTGTTTAAATCCTTATCGGCTGAAATATCGCCATTTATAATTATCCTTCCCTATCGGCTGAAATATCGCCAACTTTATTTAATTTTCGGTATCAATTGAAATATTGCCATTTACATTTTTACATCGGCTGAAATATCGCCAACTTTATTTAATTCTCGGTATCGGCTAAAATATTACCATTTACATTTTTACATCAACTGAAACATCGCCGCTTTATTTAAATTTCTGATGGCTGAAATATCGCCATTTACATTTTTACATCAACTGAAACATCACCGCTTTATTTAAATTTCTGTCGACTGAAATATCGCCATTTACATTTTCTGCATTAGCTGGAACATCGCCAGCTTTATTTAAATTCCTGTTGGCTGAAATATTGCCATTTAGACTTATCCTTCGTACCGGCTGAAATACCGCCAAATCTTGCATTTCATGGGCTAAAATACCGCCAAACCGTCCGAGGGCATCATTGTTCGGAGGCATCATCTTCATATCCCGAGAACACCATGTCATGGCTCGAGGACCCCACTTTATATCCTGCACATCATTATTCAAAGGCATCATGGTTCGGAGGTACCATTATCATAGCCCTCGAACTTCATTTCATAGCCTGCGAATCCTTTATTTTGCTCTTCATGGCCCAGGACGTCATGGTCTCAAGACGTCATCCTAACCGTCCGAAGACAGCATTCATGGTCCAACTGGAACTTGCATCACGTAAGTTTATCACGATATACGCTCGTATTTCTCACTTGCAGGTACATCATCTAGCAATGGCCGTCTTAGCAGGAGCGATCCCACTCCGGTTCCCGCAGCCAATCAGACTTCAAATACCTCTTGCCACCTAAACATCGTGTCCGTCTCTTTCGAATCTCCATCAGCATGTCCCGTCAATGGTTCCTGAACTACATATGGACAGATTCCTGTAAAACTAGGGATATGTAGGCAGCTCAGAAAACAGAGCTCGGTCAAATTCTTTTCAAATCGCCGCTTTCGGTCAAAATTGGCCATCATATCTTTACCCGACAATTCTTTCATCCTTCCCGGGTAAAGAGGGGCAGCTGTAGATACCCAATTTTTTCCTAGGTAATTTTATACCCAAAATACTTCCAAAATAGCATATATGTGCATATATAAGCACACCCGAGAGTTTTGGCATTTTTAATGATTTTTTAAACCAATTTATTGCCTATTTTAATACAACAAAATCTAATAATTATTCCCAAAATTTTTATTTTTTTGTGAATAACTCGTTTTATTCTCACATTTGCACCAAAATATAATTAAGGTAATTTTTGCATATTTTTACAAATTTATTTGGTATTTTTAAAGCTAAATTGCATATAATTACAATTATAGCCTATTTTGTGATTAATAGTATTTTATAATTACAAAATTAGTTCCAGTATTTTTAAGTTAATATTTATGTAATATTTTTTTACTCAGTATTTTTAATTTATTTTTAAAATCATTATTAATTGGCTATTTAAAATCTAGCCTCAATTTTATTTCAATTTCAACCCAAATTAGCACCCCAACTTAAACCCAATTACCCGACCCAATACCCATTTAATCGACTCAACCCATAACCCTTTTAATCTTGGTCGTTGATCATTTAGATCAACGGCCACTGTAAGATCAACGGCCACTGTCCCCCATTTCCTTTTTTAATTTCAAACGACCCCTTACCCTACCTCATTTCTCCTCAGACGCCGCCTCTAACTCCATTTTCTCTCAAACGCTCTTGAACTCTCTCGAAACCCTAATCGCTCTCTACCGCTTTCAAAACCAAACTCACCGGAATTCATGGCCGCTCAAGCAATGGACGACCTATACTCACCTGCTACTGCTCTCACGTGTCTGATGCCTGAAGGTTCGAGGCCAGACCTCGAGGGTCTTCACTCAGACCTTCATTGATTCGATGTTTCTAGCCATCTCCGGCCTTGCTCCGGCGTGTCTTAGCCTCCTAAGCCTAATTTCGACCTTATCGACTCCAGATCTGGCCTTGTTTCTTCCAAGCCTTTCTTGTTTCTAGGGTTCTCAAAAACCCTAGCTTACTCGAGGTTCTTTTTCATTTATCTGTTTAGATCTGTGCTAGATTTGTGCTTTGTTTAACATTTCAAGTGTTTTCCCCAAATTTCATTTTAAAAAATCCTTTTTGATTTCAAGTTAGGGTTTCTGAGTCTCTTTGCTAATATTTTGTTCGATTCATTTGCTTATCATCTCTAGGTTTTGAAAACCTTAATTTTTGGGGATTTGTTTGAAAATCTGAGACTATTTGTTGTTTGTTTCATTTGTTTATCATATTTTAATGGGTGAAAACCCTAATTTCTTTGGAGTTTATGCGAGTTCCTAAAGTTGCTAGTGCATTGCATCTGTTTGAAATTGCCCGACTTGATTTGAGATTCCTTTATTTCATCATCCCTTTTCTTTATGTGATTCCTTTTACTTTGAGTTCTTGTTATTTGTCGGACTTAACTATGTTTTCAGAAAAGTTTTCACTTGACTTATGCATGCTTCTGATCTTTTTCTCTATTACTAAACCAATGAAATTTGACCTACGCGACTATCATACTATGAATGCTTACTGTCTATTAATACTGTGCTATTACTGTATGATGTTTCCTCTTGCCATAGCTTGGCCTCACATGCCTGTTACTTGTGCACTTTATTTATATACTGAGTCCCTTCTGTGATTTATTTTCAAACTCGTGACTGATTTTCAAAACTTTTCCTTGTGAAATTCTAATTTCCTTCGCCCGTTAAGGGTTAATTGATTTATTTCCTTATTTTGCCTTATTGAATCCTTTCTCAAAAAAAGTATGTTCCTGTACTTGTACTTAATCACTTGCTATATTGTTTTACTACTCCTTTTATGGCAATAATCAATCTGCTCTTAAATCAATTTCTTTCCTTATTTTTTAAACCTATCACTGCCCGTTAACAAGTGATCCCTTAATTAAGGGTAATTACTTGTGTAATTGAATCTGATTAGTGATTGTTTCTATGTCTATGGCTTATTACCTCACTTTTTACTCATTTTAAAAAAAAACTATAAATACATGTACTTCTTCCCTTTCAAAAGGAGTTCGAACATGAACAAGTCATTACTTCTTACTCTCAAATACACTTGGAATTTTTAAGCATTCGAGTTCTCTGAACTCACAATCATAGAGGTTCTTTTTTGTTGTGGCTTGGCTTGAAAGTATCCTGCTTTTCTTTGCTTGCTTCTTCTGCAACTGGGGTTCGAACACACGAACAAGTCATTACTTCTTCTCTCAAATACACTTAGATTTTTTAAATATTCGAGTTCTCTGAACTCATAAGCTTAAATCTCTCTTCTCTGATTGTGGTTTGGCTGAAAGAATCCTGCTTTTCTTTGCTTGCTTCTTCTGCAACTGGTATGTTACCTTTGTTTAATTTATGCCACTCCCCTATGTGTTTATTCTTTAGTCCATTCTTTGTTTGGCTTACTGCTCCCATAATGTAAATTTTTTTTGAAAGTTGGTTTGTTTCTTTGATATGCTCCTACATGAATCCCTATCCCTCAATTCCTTTTGTATGTTGAGTTATGGTTCCGAAACATGACAACACTTGACATTGTTTTTAATGTATATGGACTGGAGTCCCTGAGTCCTAAACTCTTTCAAGTCCCATTCCCTTTTCCCCTTTATATGTATCCTGATCTTAAGACCTTGGTCTGGCAGTGTCCTAATCATTGTCTAGACCATAGTCTGACCTTCAATAGGTCTGTGCTCTTATTTGCTGTCTGAACTGCCTTGGAAACCCCTAACTCTCTCTCTCTCTCTATTGCACTTGCACTCACTCTTAGAACTTAGGTTCTACCCCCTCTTGTGAGCCTTGCCTTAGGACCCATGAGCTCCCTCTGAACTTGGACACTTAAGGGCTGGCTCTTCCACACTACACTATAACTCACTCAGATTAATATCTTGGGTGTAAGCACTGCCTGGGGTTCCTGAAACTCCATGGATCTCTGAAACACCCAAGATAAGAGAAGGCTTTGGAAACCTTGATCTCGGAAGTGTTTCAATCTGAGATTATTATGCACTAAGTCTGAATTAGGTTCCTCATATAAAGCTGATAATTTCTGATGTACTTTTAATTTCAGTCCTATTCCAATGGTCTGTAATGATTTGTATAAACTCATGGGGACTTAGTGAAGGGGGAGGAGGTTTACTTTTATGCACAAAGGGTAGAAAACATGCCTATAAGATTTTATTTCTAATTTGTCCAGTTTCACACATAGAAAGCATGCCTATAGAATTTAACTTCTGAATTCTGCAACCATGCATATAGATATCATGCCTATAAGGGTTTGCATCTCTGCATAAAATAGCGTCATTAGGCAAACATTTAGGTTTAATAATAAAATGGCACATAGATATCATTATTTATAAGGCTTCTATTAGTGTTTGAAAAGGTATCCAGAAGCAATAGCGTATAGAAAGCATGTATATAGGGATTTCGAACCAGAGCTGTCTCACTTGTTTAAAACAGTATCAATTTTAGTAAAACAAATGACTTCCTACACCCTTTATGAACTCTTAAAACTTTTTCTCATAATCAAATCAGTGTATTCTTTCTGAAACTTACTCTCTCGTTAACTCTGGTAAACTTTTTTTTTCAAATCTGCTTAAAGTAGTTTCTTTATATTTATCTGACAAATCTCTTCTAATCAGTCTGCAACTCAGTTCTTTTGTTAAAAAAATTGGCAACTCCTTTTCCTTACTATTCTGCCTCCTGAAACTCGTTTTTTTAGTTGTTAAACCACGTTTATAACAAACCAGTACCCTTTTTTTGAAACCTATTTTTACTCTGTAATCTTTCTTTAAAATCAGCTTATGTTTTAAAAATCAGTAGTTCTATCCAACACATAGACAAATAGTTAACTAATCAACTGGATCAGTCTTAGACAACTGCATTCGACTGAGCTTAATGTAGAATTTCTGTCTAAAAATATGTGTTGAACCAGTCAACTTATCGCTTTAATTTAATTTAAGACTAAACTAGTACGTGCAAGACATGCTAAACTCTATGGCTTTATCTGATTTTAGGAGGCTTATTTGAGCCCTACTTGCTTATTTTCTTTCCCCTTTACTTGTATTCTATGTTTTGATTAACGCCTTTGTATTTTGTCCTTTGAAAACTCTCAAAAGGCCCCAAACCCCTCTCCCTTTAGGACTAGTAGTCCAAATGCCTCCGGGATTGATAGGATTGGGACAGGTACTAGCATGCAATAAGTAACGAGACGTTCCGTGCTTTAATACCTTAATAGGGTGGGAAGGGTAGATATGGATATGATGACCACGTGATAACACCACGTGTATAAACGGTTACCGGGTGTTGTGTGGGGTGATCCATATTATTTATAAACATCGGACCCCTCTCCCTTTATCTATTTATTTTTATTTCGAAAACTGCTTTACTCAAATTTCAGCTTCTTTAACTGCTTTTCTCAAATTTCAGCTTCTTTAACTGCTTTTCTCAAATTTCAGCTTCTTTAACTGCTTTTTAACTTCAATTACTTCCAGTAATTATGTGAAATTTTTCCCTTTCTTCACTCGTTTATTCTGAATTTTAAAACTACTTTCTTCTCAACTTTTAGTCTCTTTAACTTCGTTTAATTTCAAATTATTTGCAACTATTATATGAAAACCCCCTCGTATTTGTAATTCTTGCTTGTTTACTTGTTGTTTGCACTTAAAGTCACAATTGTAACATGGCCGGGAACCACAGTAGTGGATCTTGAGGGGTGCCTAACACCTTCCCCTCGAGATAATTTCTAGCCCTTACCCAAACTCTGGTTCTTCTTCTCAAATTCTTTCTAAAAAAAGTGTCCTAATGCACTATAATCATTAGGTGGAGACTCTTCAAAACTCAAATAACCCAATTCTCTCAAGGGAATAGAGTTGTCCTCTCAAATGTCGTATACCCGATTCCAAACCCCGGATCTAGAAAAAAAGGGGGCCACCTCAATTCCTTTGCTTGACACCCGGTGTCCCAAGACTATGCCCTCTTGTACCATAAAATGGCAGTTCTCCCAATTCAGAACCAGGTTAGTCTCGATACACCGCTTTATCACACGAGTCAGATTCATTAGGCACTCATGAAATGAGTTCCCCACCACTGAGAAGTCATCCATGAGCACCTCCATTATATCCTCTACCATGTCAGTGAATATAGCCATCATGCACTGTTGGAATGTGGCGGGTGCGTTGCATAGGCAAAAGGGCATCCTCCGAAAGGCATAAATGCCATACGGGCAAGTGAAAGAGGTTTTCTCTCTATCCTCCGGTGCAATGAAGATCTGATTGTACCCGGAGTACCCATCCAGAAAACAGAAATGTGACCTCCCTGCCAATCTGTCTAACATCTGATCAATGAAGGGAAGTGGAAGTGGTCTTTTCGGGTGGCTAGATTTAACTTTCGATAGTCCATGCAAATTCTCCAGCCCGTGACGGTTCCTGTAGAGATCAATTCATTCTTATCATTCTTAACTACCGTCATCCCACCCTTTTTAGGAACACATTGAACTGGGCTAACCCAGCTACTGTCAGAGATTGGGAAAATGATTCCCGCATCTAACCACTTGATTACTTCTTTCTTCACCACTTCCTTCATATTGGGGTTCAGCCTTCTTTGGTGTTCCCTGGAAGGTTTGTGTCCCTCTTCCAGTAGAATTTTGTGCATACAATAGGCGGGGCTGATCCCCTTTATTTCTGCCATGGTCCACCCAATTGCAGTCTTGCACTCCTTAAGTACCTGCAATAGTTGTTGATCCTGCACATCTACCAAACTAAATGAGATAATAACAAGTAATTATGGAATTAGGTCCAAGAAATTCATACCTGAGACTGGGGGGCAATGGCTTTAATTCCAGCTTTGGTGGTTCTTCGATGGATGGCTTGGCTGGAGGAGTTTCTCGATTTTCCAAGTGCAAGGGCTCAAACTCTAGGGTTCTATTTCAGAACCCTCTACCCTCTAACGCCAACACCCATTCCGCCAGATCCACTCTATTTACCTCATCCAAATTCATTAGACATGCAGCAAGGGGGTCCTCAATAGTCAGCCTTTCATCATCAATCTCTACAATTACATCCATGGCATCAATAAGAGATCAATTGGTGAATTCACTTGGTCGCCTCATAGATTTCTACACATTTAATGTTATTTCTTCATCGTTCAGTCTCATCTTGAGCTCCCCAGTCTCACAATCAGTTAGAGCTCTCCCCGTGGCCAGGTACGGTCTTCCCAAAATTATGGGAATCTCTTCATCCACCTTATAGTCTAGGATCACAAAATCTGTAGGGAACACAAATTTCCCTACCTGAATCAGCACATCGTCTAAGATTCCAGAGGATCGTTTCACAGTCCTGTCAGCCAGTTGCAACAACATAGAGGTGGGTCTAGCTCTTCCAATGCCCAACCTCTTATAAATTGCTAGGGGCATAAGATTGATGCTGGCCCCTAGATCACGCAGTGCCTTAGCAAAAGCAAAATTACCAATAGTGCATGGAATTGTAAAGCTCCCTGGATCAGACAGCTTTTCCGCAATTGGTCTAGTCACCACTGCACTACAGGTCTGAGTAAGAGTAACTGTGGCAAAGTCTTGGAAATTAAACTTTCGGGACATCAAGTCCTTCATCATTTTTGCATACCCAGGCATCTCCTTCAAAGCTTCAATCAATGGTATATTTACCTGGATTTGCTTCAACATGTCAAAGAACTTCTTGTATTGCTCCTCCTTTTTGTACTTAGCTAGCCTCTAGGGGAAGGGTGCAGGGGGTCTCTTCTTCCCAATCAATTGGGACTGATCTTTCTCGGCTGCTACATCAACCACTAGCTCATGGAATGTTTCAGCTTCCTTCTCGTTCTCATTCTGAATGTTATTTTCTTCTTGAGTAGGCTGGACTGTCACCTCTATCAGTTTCGTTGATTCATCCAGCTCGATAGGCACTGGTATGAGTGTTTCGGCCTATCTAGCTTCTCGAGCCCTTTCTTGCTCTTCATCCAGATCTCTGCCATTACGTAGACTCACCGCCATCAGCTGCTTCGGTCCCTGATCGTATGGATTTATCTAGGTATCTACAGTTAGTGTCCCATGAGGACGATTGTTTAGAGACATCGAAACCTGACCCACCTGTACCTCAATATTTTTAATTGTTGCATCATGTGCGTCAACTCTCTCATTAATTTTTGCATTAGACCCAATAACCTGTTGCATCATTACTTCAAGTCTAGCAAACCCATTTTCCTACCTTCCACCATGCTGCTGCTGCTGAGATGGGTGATACCCCTGCTGCTGATTCTGATTATTGTATCCCCATGGTCGTGGGTAAGGTGTCATATTGTTGGGGGGTCTCATACCTCCCATGTTCCCAGTGTTGAACTGTGGCTGTGCTGGCCTGTCTGATTTTGTTGACCCCAATTCTGACCACCCTGTCTCTGGTCACCATAATTAGACACATAGTTCATGTATTCAAGGTAGTGATATTGATCGTGTTCTTCATTCCACTGATTACCAACTGGCTTACTAATGCAAGATGCGCACAAGCCTCCATTAGTAGTATCAACAATATGTACCTGCTGTTTTTGCCCTGACTCTTCCACCTTTTTGGTGAGTATGCTCATATGTGTCAACAAGGTAGCCATATTATGAGCCATAGAATTAGTTGGATCTAAAGGCACTAAGTGCACCACTGGAGTGATAGGTGCATTTCTGGTTATCCATCCCGAATTCTGTGCCATGTTGTCGAGCAGACTCTGGCCCTCTCTCCATGTTTTTCTCAAGAATGCCCCACAAGCTGAAGCATCAATAATGTTCTATACCCTATCTGACAATCCCATGTAGAACCACTAATCCAACATTAGATTTGGAACACCATGGTATGGACATATGACCAACATCCCTTTAAAACGCTCCCATGTTTCATGTAAAGTCTCCATCGGTCTCTGTTTAAAGCTCAAAATCTCATTAATTTGTTGAGCAGTCTTGTTGGGTGGGTGGAACTTGTTGTGGAATTGCTTGACTAGTTCATCCCACGTTGCTATAGAATTTATAGGGAGTGAATTCAGCCAAGTCTGGGAAGCTCCTGTCACTAAGAATGGAAACAATAACAGTTTGATTGCTTCCGGAGTAACATTGGGTTGCCTTTGGGTTTTGCAGATAGACAAGAAATTTTTCAAGTGTTGCGGAGGATCTTCAACTTGTGACTTCGAAAATAGTCCCTTATTCTGCAACAAGTGCAGCATGTTATTTGTGATTTAGAATAACTCAGCCTGTATCTGCGGGACTACTATCGCTGTGGATAGATTCTCAGCTGTGGGTTGTGCCCAGTCATTGAGAGCAGCCTCTGGCACTGGCACTATTGGCACTGCTGGGGTTTCCTGGTTATCTCCCATGGTTGTTTCGAATTGTGCAATTGTTGGTTGTTGTTTGTTTCTTCAGTTGGCCCGGTTCAAAGCCCTGAAAACTTTCTCGAGATCTGATAATGCTTCAAATACTTCACCAGATCTCGATGAGTTTCTAGGCATGCATATGTGCAACCCAGACAACAAACGTTAAAATTTCAATGTAAAAATTAGGTATAGAGAAAACTGACTACACTAAGAATTTTTGTACTTCTTTAAATTGTAATTGATAACACCGTTAATTCCCCGGCAACGGTGCCAAAATTTGATCACGCCCAACTATGCCTTATAAAAAGGACAATGACCGCATTGAATCTCACAGAGAACTAAGGTTTAGTTACAGTTGTTCACTATCACCAAGAAGATAAGCTCGAACAATTTCTAACTTATACATATTTAGATTCTTGCGTTTAGCTAATTAACTAATGAATTAAAATATTAAATTAACCACTAATGATACTGAGGGTTAGAGAAAAGATTAAGGAGGTCTAGAGTTATGATTTCCCCTATTGTCGGAATCCTTCCCACTATGTCTTTTATAATTTCGCCTATGTATTCTCTACCGATCATGAGCACTCTTATTACCGTAAATCTCTCCCGAGTAATTACGAAAATTTACTAGACACACTCTCTCGAGCTACGCTAGCTAGCTTTTAATACAGCTCACTTCAGATCGCACCCAAGGCTTAGTTATCCCTAATCTCGCCTTCAAACCCTCGGTTATTTATCTCTCATATACTTTAGAAGTGGTGTTGTTTAACAATTACCTAAATATGCACTCTCTCCCGAGTTATGCATACTAAATAGGTACAGCTAATTGAGATCTCTTCAACCAACCACAATATAAACGTAGTTGAACAAATAGAGAAAAGCTATGGCTTAATTATATAAAAACATAACAAGAATTTATCATACAAAAGGTTCTATCAAAACTCCAGATAACAAATTAGCTATTCATAATGGTATGTAAAACTACAATACTAAAAGTCATAACCAACAATAAAAAATAGGAAGAGAAAGAAAAAACCCGTAGAAGAATTCCCTGCCTTGTTCCTCGTATGTTCTTGGCTCCAAAGGTGTTGTCTAACCCTAAAATAGTATCTCTACCCTTATTTTGGCTGGCTTCTTTCGTTTAATATAGGGTTTAGGGATTAAAATCCCGTATTTTGCACTTTGGTCCCTGAAATTTATGCTTCCGGCCGCGGTTACGCCAGGACCGCGGCCAGAGTGGCCTTCAGAATCTACAACAGTGTTCTGCCGCGGTCCTACCGCAGTTACACCCTGTTCCGTTTGGAATTTGGGAAAACATAAAACATAAAAGTTGTAGCCCTTTAAGTTAAATTTTCAAACATATATTATGGATCCCAAATGGAGTTCTGAGAAAAAAGTTATGTGCATTTTATTAGATAGTGCGCAATATACCTATTTTATCGTCTGTTGATCCTCGAATACGATCCCGGCTTAATTCCTTGAGATTTTACTCAGACTTCAAAGCTCTAAATTACTTGACTTCATTCTATAACATCTATATAGCTCAGAATTACTCCTAAAAGGTATAAAATACACCGTTAGTGCAAAATACTAGCGATTAATGCACAAACTCAACTAAAATGCAGTAAATTAGAGTGTAATAATCGACTAAAATACGTAATTATAGCCTATCATCAACACCCCACACTTAAACCATTTCTCGTCCTCGAGCAATCAAACTACACTTTTTATAGACACGACCTTTTTAAATAATTCTCCTAACGCATCACACCAAGAGTATTTAAAATAGATTCAGTACAAAAGCGTAACATCTTCACCTCAAGATTTGACTCACAAGTACCACGCATTATTCACAACTCACCTACTTACTCTAACATAGAGGTCACTAACATCACCTTTCCTTCATGAATCAAGTGCCCTCACACAATAAAAGAGAGTAGTTCCACACAATAAAATTTACGAACACTTAGGAACTCAAGATAGAAAGATTTCACTCACTCTCAGAAATAACATTCATATGCCACAAAAGATGCACCATAAGCTTGCCTGTAGTGTACTACTCCACTAATCGAGCTCTTCAATCTAGGATCAATTAGGACTTTATTTGGTTGTAATGTAGACTATGGGACGGGTAGGATACATTTAGATATAAGAGTGACTACACCTCCCTAAGCACTTTAATATATATACTTTAACATTCAAACCCCATACTTATGTCAAACCAAACTCCACCTTCACATCAATGTATATTACCCCATACTTCTTTAAGCACACTTACGTCAAGAACCACCACTTATCAAGGATTTTTTTCTCTCACAACAATCCAACTATTTTGTTTTCAATTCAAGTGGCTCTTCCTTTTTCAAAACAGTGCACCTTTCTCCTTATGTCTTTCCCCGGCAACGATGCTAAAATTTGATCACGCCCAACTATGCCTTATGAAAAGGACAATACGGATGTTGCAAATATAACCTGAGTATTTAAGCCCAGAGTCGAATCTATAGAGAATTAACCTATCAATTACCTTTGTTGGAATCACTAAATTCTTTATAATCAACTTCCCCAAACGTTGTAAACAATAGTTGATGGTATCTCTAACAACTAAGATTGAAAATAAATAAATAAACAGCTGTAAACTAAATATGCTTGAGTTGTAAACAATAATGAGAAGGTTCTAAGGTAGTGATTTTTCCTATTGATGGAATCCCTTCCGGTTATGTTTCATATAGATTCACCAAAATATCTCTATCAATCATGAGCACTATTTTTACCGTAAATCTCTCCCGAGTAATCGCGATAATTTACTAGACGCACTCTTCCGAGATACGCTAGCTGACTTTATTTATTACAGCTCACTTTAGATTACACCCAAGGCTTCGTTATCCCTAATCTTGCCTTTAAACCCACAGTTATAGATTCAACAATTACCTAAATATGCACTCTCTCCCGAGTTATGCACACTAAATAGGCACAACAAATTGATGATCCTGTCAATTAACTACAACAAACACGTAATTGAACAAATAGAGATTAACAGGCAAACTATATAAACATAATCAATAAGTTCATCCTTCAAATAGGTTCCATTAAAACCTTAGACTAAAGTATTTAGCTACTCATAACAACGTAAAGATAAACTACGAAAATATTCATCATGGAAAATTGCAAGAAAAAAAAAATAAAGAACTATGATATTTTTGGGTGATCTCTCACACTTGTGTATCTTGCAAAAGTAATCTCCAAAACAAATCTGCCCTAATGTGGCCGAATTTCTACATCTTATAAGGGTTCTACACCAAATTTTCCAGACTTGACACTTTAGTCCCTAACATTTTCGCGTTCTGCCGCGGTCCCACCGCGGTTATGCCAGGACCGCGGCCAAAGTGGTACTCTGAATCTTTAATAATGTTCTGTCGCGGTCCTACCGCGATTACGGTCTGACCGCGGCAGGCCAAGTTCAGCTCTGATTTTATCTCTTCGCTTGGTGTACTTCGTGGGCATTGTTTAATTAGCCTCCTTTTCTCCGTAATTGATCCCAAACGTGCTCCATGGACTTCTTTCATTGGATATAGCCTGCAAAGCATGAAAAACACTAATCAGAGCATTTGGTTATCATTTTTTACCACAAAACTATATAAAAATATGGTTCTTTAGGGTCCAATTATAGTCTAATTCACCTATTATCAACTATATTTTTATTTTTTTTTGGGTTTTCCACCCGGTCTTGTCAATTCACTTAATATTTTTGTCGAGTATTCCTTTTTTTTTTTTTTTCAAAAGTAAAAAAAAAAATTCAACAATTTTCAATATACACCACCTAAACTATTTTGACTCTAGTAGCGAGTCTCAACGATAACCAAAATAAAAACTATACAAGCAATTTGTTGCCTATCCAAGTCCACTTGAGAAAATGTGGACTTCCTCTATCCTATTTTCTATAAACTACAATTAGGATAACTATTTGGTGTATTCAATATAGGTCTCTATTTACATTTTTGTTGACCTGCTATATGCACTTGAATTGTAGTGTCTTTAGCTCTGTCCTTGGCTTCTCTTTTCTGGTTTAGAAATCTTCTGCTTTTTCTTTCTATCCAGATGTGATACACCACTGCTGCAAATATAATTCCCAGGATTGTTCTTCTTGTGTTTCTGGCATTGACATTGGTTGATAACCACTGCACTTCAGATTCCCAGTTTGTGATGTTCCTTTGGTACCTTAGCCATGTCAGCATTCCTTTCCACATGCTCTTTGAGTATTGACATTCAAAGAATAGGTGGCCATGTATTTCTTCAACATCTCTTTCGCATAGCACACATGATTGTTGCACCTGAATTCCCCATTTGTGAGCCTGTCTACTTTAGCTAACCTTTGTTGCACTGCCATTCATAGTATAAACTGGTGTTTAGGTATCATTCCTGGCAACAGAATGAGTGAATTCCATTGAACTTTGGGGTAACTTGGCATAGCATGTATATAGGCCTTCTTGATACTGTATTTTCCATCAACCACAAAGGAGTTTATTACTGCTAGATCAGATGCCCACCACTCTTTGGCAGTGAATATTTTCCTCACTAGCCAGGTGGCTTGCTTTGGAGTATTGATGGTAGCAATATCATTACATTTTATGTAGTGACTATGAATCCACCTAATTCATAGTTTATTTTTCTTTGTCATTATAGCCCATAGGAGTTTGATTAAAGCAGCCTTATTCCACAATTCATAGTTGATGTTCAAACCCCCAGCAGCTTTTGGTTTGCATAGAGTTTCCCAGGAAACTGGAGCTCTATTAGAATCATGTACTCCACTCCATACATAACTTCTGCATATGCTTTTAACTATCTTGATAGCCTTCTTTGAAATTAAAAATACCTACGCCCAATAAGTTTGCATTTCAATCAAGACAGTCTCAATGAGTTGGAGCCTCCAGTATATGATAAGAACTTTGAGGTCCACCTTCTGATTCTACCTACAATCTTCTCAACTAATGGCATGCATCGATGGATTCTAAGCTTCCTTGTGGATAGAGGGACTCCAAGGTACTTGAATGGAATAGTATCTAGACTCAAATGCAGTTCAGCTATCATTTTTTCTTTGAACTCCAAAGGCAACCCTGCTATGTATAAGGAATTCTTATCCAAGTTCGCTTTGAGACCAAAAACAGGAGAGAAGTGTTCAAATGCTTCCATCATTAGCTTCATAGAAGTTTATCTGCCCTACAACATAGATATATGTTTTTCTTACGCCAAAATTTTTCTCTTTAAACTTCAATTCCATTGTTCCTTTTCATTTGTTTGAGTACTTACTTTATTATTTTAAAACTAATTCAAATTAAAAATATCTACACATTATTTCTATCCCCACACTTGTATAATATTTTTTTATTGATTATCCTCATCTATAATTACATATAATGAAATAATAGTAATATTTATACTAAATTGTGAACTTGAACTTCTTTACCATCAAGTTATAAAATCTATTGGAATTTTAAATAATTATATTTTTGTATTTTACGTAATAAGCACTTAATTTTTCTTCTTTTTAATTTTCAACGTATACAATTAAATTTTTTTTAGTTTTGAGCTTATTTTTAGTATCTGTATTTTATATACGACTTTTCTCATAATAATTTCTCATCTCAAATTCAAATAAATATTATACTTCTATACTTTTACTATTATTTTTTTTCTATTTTTGTTCATTGTTTGTCGTTGTTACATCATTTGTACTTAGAATTGTTACATTGTGCTGTTATTTTTTTTATTAGCTTGCTTAATATCCTTACTTGTTATTTTGCTTCGTATAATACTTATAGATTAAAAAGATTTACTTATGAAATTTAATTGTATTTGCAACAAATTTTCGTAAGACGAAAAATAAACTGCAACAAAAATAATATGAAGAAAAAGAGATTTTATTGATAAATATTTATGAGGACAATTCTATGTATCCCTTGATTCTCCTCTAAAATTATCCGTGATTCGAGGGCTTGAGAAGCGTCTTTCTCGAATGTAGGATGATGCAAACCTCCTTGTGATGCACTTAATCGCCAAGAACGTCGAGCAGCTCTTTGTTTTTACAGGTTGATCTCCGGGAATAACTCTGTTGATCACTCCTTTGTTGAAGAACTAAGCACTTGATGATTGACCTCTATGTTTGTGGATGCCTTCACCAATTGCGGAGTATTCTTCTCCAACTCTGAATTTCCTCTGAGAGTTATGTAACCCCTCTATTTATAGTTGTAGAGGGTAGACAGTCCAGCTACATATGAACTCTCTTTCTTGATTCTGATTGGTCCATGTCATTTTAGCCATTTGGCAACATGTGGTTGGTTCTTGCTTTTTAACTTGGATTGCCACATCATTTAACACGTGGCGTCACCTTATTGGCCTGGAGTTGGACTGGATATGCCATGTCACATGGCATAAGTCTGGGCCTGAAGATGAAATGGACTTTAGGCTTGAAAATAATAAAATGGACTAATTTAACTTGTAAAGATCAAATTAATTATTCGACCCAAAGTAATTTAGACTTTAATCCAAATTTTGTATGGATTAAATAATTTTTACATGTCTACAGATGCCCCCTATTTCAAGATTTGTCGAAGTGTAAGCTTGCTGAAACGAAATACGAGACTTGAAGTACCGACGAATGTTGATGTTTTTGTTTTAGCACTTGTGGCGACTTCTATCAGTCAAATCCGAACTTTTATTCAGTTGCACATTTATGTGAAGTGCTAAATACAAGCTCCAAACAAAAATTAATGTTCCAATACTTTGGTTGTCGAGCATGCACGCACGCAATGTAATTTGGTTTGAAAGTAGCAATTACAAACTATGGTGATTGAAAAATTCTTGCAAATTATAGACAACCTTCCATGTTTGTCTCATGTTACCCATCTTTTCAAACTATGGTGATTGAAAAATTCTTGCAAATTATAGACAACTTTCCATGTATGTCTCACGTTACCCATATTTTCCTTTTTACCAAAAGCAAACAAGGAAAAATCACATTACCCCTTTTTTCCTTTGTACCAAAAGCAAACAAGGAAAAAAAACCACGTTACCCCTCTTTTCCTTTGTAACAAAAGCAAAAAAGGAAAAAATATTTCTTCACCTTGTAAAGCAACGTTACTTTTTTCCTTGTAGAATTCTAACTTCTTGTTTTATTCACTTATAAATCATACTTTGTTAGATCCCTAAAAAAAGAGGACCAAGCCAACTAGTTTTTTCACAATTGAATATCAAGCTCCTCTGTCTAAGTGGATCGAAACACCAAAACTGATACTAGAGCTTCTTCCTCATCCACTTGCTTCCACGAATTGCTTGTACTCGCCCTTTTTTTCATTCTTTTTTTTCTTTATGTAGCAGATCATTCAATTTAAATTGGTAGGAAAGAGAACTAGAAGAAACCAAGCGCGCACTATGCAATAACTTGGGGATGTAGTTGTGCTTCCTGTATTGCTTCTTTATTTAGAATTAATCCATATTGAAGGACTCCACCAGCATGAGAAGCCAAATTTGAAACTTGGAGCAATGGAGATCGCTATTCAAGACCAATTTTTTTCTTTTTTTTTTTGCTGCAAGTTAAAGCTTCGTGCCATGGGCACTGTACCTGCCATGCTGAACCAGACTATTGTGCTGCTTCCGATGTCCTTTTTTTTATGTCAAACTGAAGAGCCATGATGCTGAATCGTCGTGCTATTGGCACCGTATCTAAAAACTTCGTGTTGTTGGTACCGAGGGCTCCAAAATCTTTTCTTATTTTTGCAGGTCTTCAAGAGAGTACCACAGCAACTTGGTACATGCCTTCTTGTAGCTTGACGAGAGACATTCAGAGTATTCCTAAGCGAGCTTGATCGACGAGCCATATCCCCACTTTGCAACATGCGAGAGAGAACATGGTGCATCTCAGCCTTGTGACTTGGCGAGAAAGAGGCTTGGAGCTCGAGCGACCATATTTCATCCTTGGCGAGCGAGTGCTTGGCGAAATTGACACTACTTGGAGCAGTCCTTTCCAACCTCGGCGAGCGAGTACTTGGCAAATCTCCACAAAAATATTCATCCTTTGATGTAGGTGCGATCAAATCACCAGCCACTTATTCATAAAGAAACAGAACTCGAAGACGCAACATATCAAAAATTCACAACCAAGTTCCTTGGGGATTAGCCACAATATTTCTTTTTAAAATAGATACACATGTTCAGCAATTTGACTTTGCAGCACTATGCAATCTCACCAAAAGATCCATATCTCGATATCGGAGCACTCCAATTATCATCCATTTGATTCCGCAGGATTAGAACTTCATACACTGCAACATCTCCAAAATGTAGGGCCAAATTCCATTAGGACAAGCGAGAATAAATTTTTGAAACTGATGCTCTTGTCTGCCGTTTTTACTTCGCAGCACTGTACGTTCTCGTTGATAAGTTGATATCTCGAGCTAGGAGTGTCAAAATCGCGAGCCGTTTGCACCATTGGAAACAAAACTCCATCGCCTCTGAAAATTTTGCAGCAGGATTTCCTTCAGAATGGCTGCAATAACATTCTGAAATTGCTCCTGATATCTGCCGCACTTACAATCCAGCTTTGTGCACTTGTGTAGAAAACTTCATATCTCGAGCTAGGAGACTCCAAATTGTGATCTGTTTGCACATTTTGAAAGTACACTCATAGAGCTGAAATACATATGAGTTTCGTGGCAGGAATCCTTCCGAGCTAGAAATAGAAAATTCTCAAAGCCCACCTAGTTGCAGTAACTTTTGGATTTATGTAGTTCTGGCGAAAAAAATCGTATCTTGAGCTAAGAACATCAAAATCATGAGCCGTGTGTGCCACTGGAAAGAAGACTCAGATATAAGAAAATTCTCAAAATATCACTGAAGTATTCCTTCTAGATTGGCCGCAACAATCTCTTGAAATTGATCTAGACATTTTCCTTGCTGCTTTTCAGCTTTGCGCGCTCCAGTAGAAAAATTCATATCTCGAGCTAGGAATCTCCAAATTGTGATCCGTTCATTCCGTTAGAAAGTAAAATCATAGTGCTGAATCGCATATGAATTTCAAGGGAGGAATCCTTTAGTACTGGAAACAAGAAAATCTTGAAAGTCGAACTGACCGCAGGGAACTTTCAGGTTTGCGTACTTTCGGCAAGAAAAACCGCATCTTGAACTAGGAGCGTCGGAATCACCAACAATTTGATCCTATGTAATTCGGACAATGAGAACTATAATCTTGTTGAAAATGAAGGATCCATTCATTCTTAGTTAGCCTAACAAATATTTTTGAACTTAATTCTACGGCCTTGTAATGGATTTGGATATCATCACGAATCTTATCTCCTTTTTTATTTCTTTTGCAGACTTGCGAAGGAGCTCAAAATGTCTCAGTGTCAGATAAAGAAGGTACACAAGATGTGGATATTTTTATGTTTCGATCAACAATCGACAAGCAAAATCTTCATGCAAAGGACGAACTTGTTGCAGAGAGACTATCATGTGGAAGTACTTATTTCTCAAAAGTTGTGTATACTTGAAGTTTTGATATCCCTTAAGCTTTCCCAAGGTGCTCACTAATGATGGAACTTTTGAGAGCGAGGTACATGCTCATGTATGGGAACTTCAAAAAAGAAGAAGTAGACCATTGCGCCCACGACTAAACAACAAGACTCGTAGTTAAAAGATTATGAAAGCTGCTAATGTCATGCGCACGCCATCAAGGATGATCCATCATACGGAGAAGTCACTAATGAGTTGGAAACCATGCTTGTCTTTCGATCGTCCACATAATTTTAGATTCCTTGTATAGGATGATGTCTCATTTTGCTTTTAACATTGATGTACATAACTCTTTCAATATTAAAGTAATGAAATATCCTTTATGCCCTGGCACCAAATTGTCTTCTTTTCCTCAATTACATATGCCTTCAAATTTGAAAGAATTAATATGATGATCCCATGATGCCAAACCTTTTTTTTTTAAAATCATATGACTGAACTTAGAATGAAAGTCTAAGTTGCCTACGTATCTCGGTAAAGAGGATCAAGTCATAACATAGTTCAAAGGGGTGAGTTTTTTTATTTTTTTATGTCCTAATTTTTGCCTAGGCCGCCTCTCGCGAGGTTTTCAACTTAGCGGACTTTTTATTTTGCCGTACACAGTTTAGACTCATGCGGGCCAGGAGTGTAGCAATGTGCAGTTTAGGCTCATGTGTCAAGGAGCGTCATGACTTGCAGTTTAGGCTCATACGTTGAGGAGCATAGCAGCATGCAGTTTAGGTTCGTGCATGAAGGAGCTTCATGACTTGCAGTTTAGGCTCGTGCGTCGAGGAGCGTGGGTAACTTTCATGGGAAGTACTGCTTCAGAAATTTTCCGTTGCTCGGACAAACTCTGAGACCATCCTTATCGACAATTTTGTATGCGCCATTTGAATAGGCTTCCCTCACAACATATGACCCATCCCATTTTGAGGTAAACTTGTCGCCTATGCGTTTGTTGAGGATTATGGATCGTCGAATAGCTAGGACTAAGTCTCCCACTTGGAATGATCGTGGCCGCACTTTCTTGTTGAAATCTCTAGCTAGTCGAGCTTGATAGCACTCCAATTTTTGTTGCGCTTCCAATCTTTTCTCATCCAATGCCTCTAACTCTGCTAGGCGAAGTTGATCATTCTCTTTGGACGTGAGCCCTTCTTGGATTGCTATCTGTAGTGATGGAGTTTGTTGCTCCAACGGCAAGACTGCTTCTACGCCATATACCAAAGAGTAAGGAGTTGCTTATGTAGCAGTTCTGAAGGTTGCCCGGTATGCCCACAAAGCTTCACCAATTCTCTCATGCAAGTCTCTCTTATTCTTTGCAATAAATTTCTTCAAAAGGTTACCAAGTGTCTTGTTAAAAGCTTCAGCAAGGCCATTGGCAAGTGCATTATGCATTGAAGACTTATGTTGCTTGAAACTGAACTTCTCGCATAGACTCTTTACGAGCTTGTTGTCAAATAGTGTTCCATTATCAGTGATTATGTATCTTGGTATTCCATACCTAAAAATTATATATGACTTGATAAAATCAACAACAGTTTCCTTTTTCACCTCCTTGAGTGGAATAGCTTCCTCCCATTTAGAGAAGTAATTTGTAATGGCCAATATGTACATCTGTCCCTTTGATGACTTTTGAAGTGGTCCAACAACATCAAGTCCCCATGCATCAAAAGGCCATGAAGCTACAGTTGGGTGAAGAGGCTATGGAGGTTGGTGGATGTAGTTTGCATGAAATTGACGTGCTTGACATCTTTTGGCATGATCCATGCAATCCTTCACCATTGTCGCTCAGTAGTAGCCCATTCTCTTGATGCGAAAATGGAGCTTGGGACCAGATTGGTGTGCTCTACATGAGCCAGAATGTGCTTCCTCCATCGCTTGGCGGGCTTCTTTGTCAAGACATCGCAAGAATAGTCCTTCAAAAGAGCGGTGAAACAATGTCCCCTTATAGAAGATGAATCGCGGTGCTCTTCGTTTGATGTCTGTTCTTTATCACGGATCTTCAAGTAGCTTTCCATGTTCAAGGTACTCTATCAATGGTTGCCTCCAATCTTCTTCCTCAATCACTAGAACAGACATATGATGGCTTTCGTTGACTTGAAGATCCAGAAGTCTAGGAATAGCCCATCGATGACACACATATACCTTTTTTGACTCATTCTCTCCAAGTGCCATCGTCGTGGCCAAGTTAGCCAAAGCATCAGCCTTGCGATTTTCTTCTCTTGGGACGTGGTTTAAGAACACTCGGTCGAATTTTTCCAGTAAACCAGAAGCGTATTCATGGTATGACAATAGATCTTACTGCTTTACCTCGTAACTCCCCAAAAGTTGGTTGATGATCAGCTTAGAGTCGCTGTAGATCTCTAACTGTAGAATCTTCATTTCTAATGCCATTTCAAGACCGACAATCAAAGCTTGGTACTCTGCAGCAGTGTTGGATCATGTTTCACCTAAAACAAATGAGAATGACAAGACTTGTCTTTCTTGAGAGATCAACACAACACCTGCCCCCGAGCCATTACGACGTGCAGATCCATCAAAGAACATTGTCCATGGTGGTAATTCTTCGATGAACAAAACGTCTTTATCTGGAAACTCATCCTAAAGCTCCCATTCTGCCAGAAGAGTGTGATCAGCCAGAAAATTGGCTAGTGCTTGTCCTTTCACAGCTTTTTGAGGTGTGTATGTGATCTCATATTGATTAAACAATATGGACCATCTTGCTAGGCGTCCCTAAAGAACAAGTCGAGTCATCAAAAACTTCACAGGATCTGCTCGAGAGATGAGTTTGTGGTGTATGCTTCAAAATAATGCCTTAGCTTCTTTATTGCATAAAGTAACGCTAAGCATATTTTCTCAACAGGCATATAGTTCAACTCAGCTCTTATCAGAGTTCGACTAAAGTAGTACAAGGCTTGTTCTTTTCCTTCCTCATTCTCTTGAGCAAGTAGTGCTCCAAGTGAACGTTCTCGTGCTGCGATGTAGAGTATCCACGGTTTCCCAAGCATTGGCGCCCCTAACACAGGTGGATTCAGTAAGTATATTTTGATTCTTTCAAAAGCATTTTGACATGACTGATCCCAATGAAAAGGGATATCCTTCCTCAATAGATGATTGAAGGGTTGACACCGTCCGGCTAGATTATAGATGAACCTCCAGATGAATGCTAAGTTTCCTTGGAGACTTCGAAGCTCCCTCAAGTTCTTTGGCTTGGGAAAATTCTGAATGGCGTCAATCTTTGCAGGATCAACTTCAATTCCATGATGACGCACAATGAAGCCAAGAAACTTTCCTGAGGTAACTCCAAACGCACACTTGAGTGGATTCATCTTCAAGTCGAATTTTCTTAACCTTTCAAAAACAATTCGAAGGTCTTCAAGGTGATAACGCTTACTCTTCGTCTTCACCACTAAGTCATTGACATAGCATTCAACCCTCTTATGAAGCATGTCATCAAATATGTTTTGCATCGCGCGTTAGTAGGTTGCACCAGCATTCTTCAAACCGAAGGGCATCACTTTATAGCAATATATCCCTTTTGGAGTTCGGAAAGCAGTACACTCTTCATCTTTTGGAGACATTCTGATTGGTTGTATCCAGAGGACCCATCCATGAATGAAATAGCTTCATGCCCTGTTGTAGCATCCACCATGAGTTCAATAATTGGTAGCGGGAAGTCATCTTTTGGACATGCCTTGTTTAGGTCTCGAAGGTCAACACAAATGCGTATTTGACCATTCTTCTTCTTGACATGTACAATATTCGATATCCATGATGGGTATTTCACCTCTCGAATAAATCCCGTCTCAATGAGCTTGTTGATTTCGACCTCAATATGTGATACAAGCTCGGGTCGAAACATGTGTTGTGACTGCTTCACAGAACGTGCTCCACTTTTGATCCTTAAATGATGAACAGCTACCTTAGGACTAAGACCAGGCATTTCTCTATACGACCAAGCAAAGATATCCTTGTACTCAGTCAACAACTTGGAGTATTCTTCCTCCTCTTGAGGCGTAAGCAGTGCACTAATGAAGGTGAGGCGTGGATCTTTTAAAGTACCTAAATTGAGTTCCTTAAGCTCATCCACAGTTGATTGTCCGCCATCTTCTTGTTGAGGGGGAGCCTCGTGTACTCCATCATCAACTTCAAGGCATGGGCTATCTCCCACAGTTATGTGATAGGATGTTTTCACAAAGTCTGGCTTCCCTGTTTGACTTCCTTGGATAGTCTGCATGGCTTCTTTCTCTTTATCTGCTTCTTTACGAGGCTGGCAAATGTAAACAATGGTTCTTTGCACCTTCAGCGGGCCATCTGTGGATATTGACAAAATAGATTTCCTCTTCATACGTGATGGGAAAGCACTACAGATTTCTTTATCAGCAACAACTTCAAAATGATCCTGCTCCTCATGGACTTGCTCCTTGTGTTTTGACTATATCTTTATAGATGGAGACTTCCTTGTGGTCTCTAGGCGATAAAAGACAGAGGTCTTTGAGGTAGTGGAAACTTCTTTTAGATGTTTGGAAGCTACACGTTCACCTTTGTGACTTAGCCTTTCAAACACCGAGACCGAAGGGGTTGAGCCTCCAATGCGATCAAATACTGAAGCTCGTTGTTTTATTTTCTTGCCCTTAACTTCCTTCATCTCCTCTACCGAGGTGTATTGTGATGAAGCTATCTCTTTGCTTCTCTTTGATGAAATTCGAAGAGGCTCTGCCAACTTGAACCCCAACCCAAACTTTAGAGTGGCAACATAGTGCCCTTACTTTCTCAGCTTCATTTGGGACTCATTGAGACCATATAGCTTTTCACCAGTGACTTCGTCTTTGAGTTCTCCTAGTTATGATAGATTGGAGAAGTCATAACCAGACTTTTCAAGCAGTATGAAGGCCTTACCATCATAGTGCCCTTTTATTTTATTAGCTTGGAAATTGCCTTTAGCAAACTCACCAGTCACAGATGGGATTTGTGCAACTGGGACAGTCATATGCTCCTTCAAATGTTGGATATCTTTGTGGCTCACTTGCTTCTTTGGAGTACATTCCTATAGCAAAGGTTGCCCTTTCTTTCGACGCTCACGTGGAACATAGCAAAAAAACCAGATGCTCCTCAGTCTTTGTCTGTATGTCACCTTTAGATGATGATATCTTAATAGAAACTTCTTTCGTTCCCTTCTTAGGTTCCTCTTTTGACTTAACATCAGATTCATCATCTGATGATGGTTTCTCCACTTTCGGTTCATAAGAATCTAGGTAGAGTTTTGCGTATGTAAAGTATGACTCCGTCTCAGTGAAAGTCTTGATGTCTGCATCAATTTTGACTACCTCACCATCTTTTATGTACTTCAGACATTGATGCAAAGTAGATGATACCATCCCATTCTCATGAATCCAAGGACGTCCAAGCAACAAGTTGTATGATATTTTAGCATCTATGACGTGAATCAGGGTGTTTGAATTCATCTCACCAATGGATAATCCTACGCGGATCATACCTATGGCTCGTTGTCCTTCTTGGTTGAAACCTCGGATTGTTAGGTTACTTTTGGATAGCTCATCGATAGAGATCCCAAGCTTTTTTAGCACCATCTTTGGCATGATGTTGACAGCCGAACCATCATCAACAAATATGCGTTTGAGATGTTGTTACCGAATGGACCCTACAACAAACAAAGGTCTGTTATGTGGCTTAGACGCCAGCAGCAAGTCATCATCTGTGAATGAAATTGTTGCATAACATGTGATAACTTTTCCCTCATCATGATGTTCATGTGTTTTCATTGGAGCAAGCTCATCGTTGTTTTCCTTTGTTTCTTCAGTACTAGAAACTACATGAATTGCACTAACGCAACCTTCACGAGGGAATTTTCCCCGAAAGAATTCATGCAATGTGATGGGATTGCGGAACTTCGGCGATAAGGCACTGTTAATCTTCTTTCTAGTAGAATATTTGATATTTCTTGGTGATTGTAGCCTATCTTCATTGCCCATCATCGCTCCTGAATTAGGAATTTGTAGCCTCAAAACTGCCTGATGTCTTCGCTTCTTGTGAGTGACTAGAATCCAACCCTCATCGTCTTTGTCTTTGGATTGATTGTCTAGCTCTAGTGAACCTTCAAGAGTTTTCCTTGGAAGATCAACTTCAACGGGATCAAAACTTCCAAATTGTAAGAAGGCAGTGCTTGTCACGTTATCCAACTTTGAACGCTTCTTTTCCTTGAGTGCGATACTTGCATGATTTGCTTCTTCTATTTCATCCATGTCTATGATGATTTTTCCTTCACTTACAAGAGCCATAATTTTCTCCTTCAAGACGAAGCATTTCTCTGTAGGGTGGCTAATGACACGATGAAACTTGCAGTATTTCGGATCGCCAACTTTGCCAATTTCCTCTGGCCTTTTTGATTCAGGGAGATCGATGACTTTCTTATCCAATAGTTTATCAAGGATTATAGGTACGTCTGAATCTGGAAATGGATAAACCTTCGCCTCCAATTCCTTCAAGGTGGGATGCCGTTTATCCTCTTTGGGATATTGACTCGGGGTCTTATCCTCCTTCACTTTTTTCTTAGTAGTGACCTTCATAGAAGTTGCTTTCACCGCCATTGATTCTTTGGTTTGGTTCTTTGATGCAACATTTTTCTTGAACTCTTTTTGTTCAGCAAATGGAGATGTCTTTCCATGACTTGCGATGCTTAACTCCATGTCGTGCGCTCGTGTTGCAAGTTCTTCAAAATTTCGCGGTTTGATCTCTTGTAGAATGTACAAAAGGCCCCAGTGCATTCCTTGAATACACATCTCCACAACATATATCTCTGAAAGGCGATCTTTGCAGTCCAAACCTAACGCCCTCCAATGATTAATGTAATCCACCACAAGTTCCTTTGCTTGGTGCCTGTCTACTCTATCATGCTTACAGTTCTTCGGGTACTGTAAAAACGATTGAGGAATTCCTTCTCAAGTTGTTCCCAGCTATCAATGGACTCGGGCTCCAAGTCAATATACCAGTCAAATGTGTTCCCTTTCAGAGAACGAACAAATTGTTTTACCAAAAGGTCACCATGTGTTCCAGCATTGTTACAAGTTTCGACAAAGTGGGCAATATATTGCCTTGGGTTCCCTTTGCCATCAAATTGATGCAGGTTTAGTGGTTGATAATTGGTGGTCATGGTTAAATAATCAATCCTCTTAGTATAAGGCTAAGAGTAGTACAACTAACTTTGCGATGGTCCGCCATATTAAGCTCTGATGGTGTCACGACCTGGATTTTTCACCATCGGGATCGTAATGGCGCCTACTTGTAGTAGCTAGGCAAGCTAACTTATTTATCTTTTCATCATTAAACAATTATCTTAACAGTCTATAGCATCAATATAAACATTCATTCTAATGAGAATAATGGCAGAAGTCTGTCTGATAAATACGAATCCAAATGCGGAACAGTCATTAAAATCTCTACCCAAGATTTGGTGTCACATTACTCACGAACTACTAAAGATGTAATAAAAACAATGGTCTGAAAGAAATATATAAGCTGTCTGTCTCGAAAACAATGAGGAAACAGTCTAATAAGAAAACATAGAGAAGAGACGCCGGGCCTGCGGACGCCTGCAAGGCTACCTCAGTCTCGTGAAAAATGAAATCCTGCTCTCGTACTAATGCTGCTGCTGCTGCTCCTCAAAACCTGGACCTGTGCAAAAATGTACAGAAATGTAGTATCAGCACAACCGACCCCATGTGCTGGTAAGTGTCTAGCCTAACACTGGCGAAGTAGTGACGAGGCTTGTGCAGTTATAAATATACAACGAAATATGGAATACAAGGCAATTAACAACATGGGAGGGAAAACATATGCTATGGGGAGATACAATATCAACAGTAACCCCAAGTAACAAACTAGCACAGCTTAGACTCACAATGAACAAGGAATTAATACACAGTACAAACACATGACATCAATAACTATTGCGGCGTGCAACCCGCTCCACAAATATCACTGTTGCGGCGTGCAACCTGCTCCACAAATATCACTATTGCGGCGTGCAACCCGCTCCATAAATATCATTGTTGCGGCGTGCAACCCGCTCCACAAATATCACTGTTGCGGTGTGCAACCCGCTCCAGAAATATCACTGTTGCAGCGTGCAACCCACTCCATACCATTTATCAGGTATCACTGTTGCGGCGCGCAACCCGACCCTCATATATCATTGTTCAATGTTGCGGCGCACAACCCGCTCCTCAATATCATTCAACCGTCTGACTCTCCAAACAACAGTCACAATTAAGGGACATAACAATAAGCAAACATTTGATAAAAATCCCGGCAAGGGAAAAGAATCCAACAAGTTCAACCAAACGTCCCGGCAAGGGAATAATCAACAACGCTTTCCTTTTATTACTTTTCTTATCTTATAATTCACTCTACCATTTTGAGCCAACGCTCCCAATCATCCAGTCATTTCATATACTTTCAATATTTGTATCACAATTCGAGTCAATGCTCCTAAGAATCAAATAATTATTTTACCGTTCACATGTTATTCACAACATATAGAATTTCTCCAACAAACACGGAGTTCACAACCAAGTCATGGAAATCACATTATAAGGACTCATGGTCATGCTAGACACCAATGTATAGATACTCGTCACCATGCCTATACATCGTACTCAATCACATAGCAATTAATAAAAAGACTCAACTCATATTCCCTCAAGCAAGGGTTAAACCAAACACTTACCTCAAAGCCTTGAAATCCACTTAATCCTCAACTATTGTTTTACCTCGCGGTTCCACCTCATTCGCTCGAATATAATCACAAATTGTTCAATTACTTTAATAAACACTATATGAATCGATTTGAATGCATAAGAATGATTTTCCCAAGTTTTTCCCAAAAATTCCAAAAAGGCCCCCGGGCCCACCTGGTCAAAACTCGAGGTTCGAACCAAAACCCGGTTACCCATTTCCCCACGAACTCAAATATGTAATTTTTTTTAAATCGGACCTCAAATCGAGGTCCAACTCCCCAATTTATAGAAAACCCAGGTTCTACCCAAAAACCCCAATTTCACCCATGAAAATCCTTGATTTCAAGTGGAAAACATGTCTAATGATGTTAAAGATTGAAAGAATTGAGTAAAAATCGACTTGCAAGTGATTTGGGATGAAGTTTGCTCTTGAAAAATCGCATATGGGGTTTGGGTTTTGAAAGAATGGTGAAAAGTGATGAAATTTCGACTATGTATAAAAATTGCTGGGCTGCGGATATGGCAATTGCGAACGTTGGTTCGCATTTGCGAACAATGTTTTTCCTGGGAATTGCGACATCTGGAGGTCTAGCTGCCTAGGTTCGCATTTGCGAACTATTTCTCGCATTTGCGACCAAGGCCATCTCGCTTTTGCGAGCAAGGGCGTCACATTTGCGACTACAGCCCTTCATACCAGACTTCGCATTTGCGAAGTCTTTATTGCAATTGCGATCCTGCCCGACCTTCCCCTTCTTCGCATTTGCGAAGCTCGCATTTGCGAGAAATTCTTCGCAAATGCAAAGATACCAGAACTGAGGAATACCAACTTTTTCAAATATGAAAAATACAATCCGATGCCTATCTGAAACTCACCCGAGCCCTCGGGGCTCCAAACCAAATATGCACACTGACTCAATAACATCATACGAACTTGCTCGAGTGATCAAATCGCCAAAATAACATCATTTACATAGAATCAAGTCTCAAAACTCATGATTTTTCTTCTAAACTTCATAAACTTTCAAACTTGGAACTAATAGTTCGAAACACGTCAAACGACGTCCGATTTTGACCATACTTCACAGAAAGCGCTTAAACAATATATAAGACTTGTACCGGGTGTCGGAACCAAAATATAATCCCGATACCACAGTCTTTTAATAAATTTTTATTTTTATTTTCCTTAATAATTTCAGAAAAATAATTTTACTGAAAAATTCATATCTCGGGCTCTAGACCTCCGAATTCGACTCCGGGCACATGCCCGAGTCCCACATTTTTCTACGGACCTTCCGGGACCGTCCAATCTCGGGTCCGGGTCCGTTTACCAAAAATATTGACCAAAGTCAACTATGATCATATTAATATTAAAATTCTTCAAATTTTTCACCGAATTCACATATCTCAACATAAAAGCTTTCCGGTTACGCGCTCGGACTGCGCACGCAAATTGAGGCAAATAAAAATAAGGTTTTCAAGGCCTCGGAAGTACGAAACGAATGAAAAAACAGGTGATGACCCTTTGGGTCGTCACAGATGGTGTCTGTTATCATGTCTTGCAATTATTGGACAGATAACGCCGCAACTGAAGTACACTGCTTTTCCTTTTGAATGTTTAACTTTGAAAATGATTCCTCAACATTTGTTTTCTGTGAGGTGAAGATAGGTGAATGAGGCGGGATATGGTTCAACTCTCCAGGTGCACAGGCCTCCAATTTGTTCATGGTTGAGCGATTTGAAGGTCTTTGTCTTCAACAGATTTCTTCAAGACCTCTATAGTTTGTTCCATCATGGCAAACTTTTCGTCTACGTTAGTTGCGTCCGTCATCAAGGCATTGACTTTCGTTGAAACTGAAGAATCCACCAAATCCTCAAATCCGTCAAGGTTTGAGGCTGTTGGAGAAAGTTCGTCAAACATCGAGAATAGGGTGTTGCCCCCAGAGATTGCGATTGCGAACATCATATAAGATTTGCTTTTCTTTGCCATCTCCAAGGAGGCGAAGTATTCGGATCCATCCAAGACACTAGCCTTGAACTTGCTTCGAGTGTTTGGCCTAACATGACTGAGCTCAACGGATGCGGCAACAGTAGCACCTTTGCATGGAACATCACACTTGCGGAAGGCCATTATAGTAGTAGATCTGAAGCTTGTAGTTTTCAATTTGCAAGAAGGAGAGATGAAGAGAAGAATTGGTCCCACCGGGCATGCCAAAATTTGTTTGCAACAAATTTTCGTAACACAAAAAATAAACTACAACAAAAATTATATGAAGAAAAAGAGATTTTATTGATAAATATTTATGAGTACAATTCTATGTATCCCTTGATTCTCCTCTAAAACTATCCGTGATTCGAGGGCTTGAGAAGCGTTTTTCTCGAATGTAGGATGATGCAGACCTCCTTGTGATGTATTTAATTGCCAAGAACATCGAGTAGCATTTTGTTGTTACAGGTTGATCTCCGGGAAGAACTCCGTTGATCACTCCTTTGTTGAAGAACTAAGCAGTTGACGATTGATCTCTCTGTTTGTGGATTCCTTCACCAATTGCGGAGTGTTCTTCTCCAACTCTGAATGTCCTCTGAGAGTTATATAACCCCTCTATTTATAGTTGTAGAAGGTTGACAGTCCAGCTACATATGAACTCTCTTGCTTGATTCTGATTGGTCCATGTAATTTTAGCCATTTGGCAACCTGTGGTTGGTTCTTGCTTTTTAACTTGGATTGCTACATCATTTAACACGTGGTGTCACCTTATTGGTCTGGAGTTTGACTGGATATGCCATGTCACATGGCATAAGTCTGGGCCTGAAAATAAAATGGACTTTGGGCCTGAAAATAATAAAATGGACTAATTTAACTTGTAAAGCCCAAATTAATTATTCGACCCAAAGTAATTTAGAATTTAATCCAAATTTTGTATGGATTAAATAATTTTTACATATATATAAATTAATCACAGTTCTTAATTAATAGTCTAAGTATATCAATAATATTTTTGAGTAAATTAATTTATATTATGTATAAATCAAGTCAAGTATAGATATTTTCACATTATTTATATCTGGCCTTTTGCATATTTTTTATTATAATATTTTAATTAATTTTTTTCCTTTAGCATTCCACTCCAACTTGATATTACTCCCCAATTTTCTACTAGGATTCGTCTCCTTGTGTTTTTCAGCTCAAAGTTGAAACGAATTATTTACTTTACTTCTACTCACCAAATATCACTTCCTTTTTTCTATTGTTCCCTCGTAGAATGCCTCGAAGACTTCCACACATGGCTTAATAAAGGGAATTGATAGATGATCAAAGCCAGCTAAATAAAATAAGTGGCATAAAGCCAAAATTTTAATAAAAGACCTTGAACTTTTTTAATAAAATTTATATATGCGCGCGCGCACACACATATATATATGAAAAAAAAATTAGTGTTGCATTTCTTTTATTTTTCATGCTTATTGTTTATAATGTAGTATTCTCAAAACACATAAAATGTTTAACTTAAGATAGTAAAATTATTATTTATATTGATGAGAATTAATTCAAGTTAATAAGATGCTAGCCATGTATTTACCATTGGTTTTGTTATAAAAAATTTTATTAACTAGTATGAAGATTTGAGTAGTTTACTTCAAAGTTATTAAATATTTCTATTATATAGTAGAGATAATTTTTTTCTTTTTAATAAAAAAAATTATATTATTTTATACAAACTTCAATATTATCTTAGTGAAAATATTATGGGATATTTACACAAATAGCCATCGAATTTATTGTTTACGCTTTGTCATCAGTATCCACAGATTATACACTAATTATATATGATTATACATATATTACATATGAATTACACATATATTATACATTTACCTTCTATTTCTAGTGTAAGTGGTTGGAGAGCGATTACTTAGGTTAATTCTTCAAATATTGTTATGTATTCCACTATTAATAATTTTGGACCTTAAAATTTTGAGGGCATAAAGCAAAGGCTTAATTGCGCATGAAGAATTAACATAGAAAATCTGCAATTGTACACAACAAAAATACTACTAAAATTTCTAGGAACTAGATCAAAGGGCACAACCTAATTCAATTACAAGTCACAAGTCACAACAATAACAGAAACCAAATGCCTACCAAGAGCTCCATCATGTGTTATTTGGTATCATAGTAGGAATGTCATGTATTTTTTTAATATAGGGGTAAGAATTACAAGAAAATACACATGACTTCACACTATACAAAAAAATGGCCCATGTTTTTAGGTTTTACTTTACCTAGCCCATATTGTACATATTTTGAAAGTACTTGCAAATTCAAAATCTGTGTTCTTACAACCATTGCTTCTAAAAGCTATGGAGTTAATTCTTAGTTCACACAATCATTATTTTCACTCTCTTTTCTTCTCACAATCTTCTACATATGCTTTAAGGGGTCGGGTATTTTCTGCTTCTCCTCTCGTGTCACCTGCTTGCTTGCTATGTAAGAAAATTGAAGAGTAGAAGTCCACCATTAAAGACCCATTTTCAAAAGCAAAGCTTTGAATGGTCTTTTGAAAATGGGTATTTTTAATTTGAAAATTTAGATTAACCTTTTATACACCTAATCCAAACAACTAACAAATTAAAAAATACCTATTTTCAAAAGCAAAGCTTTGAATGGTCTTTAATGGTGGACTTCTGCTCTTTAATTTTCTTACATTGCAAACAAGCATGTGACACAAGAGGAGAAGTAGAAAATACCCGACCCCTTAAAATATATGTAGAAGATTGTGAGAAGAAGAGAGAGTGAAAGCAATGATTGTGAGAACAAAGAATTGACTCCATAGCTTTTAGAAGCAATGGTTGTAAGTACAAAGATTTTGAATTTGCAAGTGCTTTCAAAATATGTACAATATGGGCTAGGTAAAGTAAAACTTAAAAATATGGGCCATTTTTTGTTATAGTGTGAAGTCATGTGTATTTTTTTGTAATTCACACCTTTATATAAGCGTCTGTAGACGAACTTCTTCCACGATTTTCAGTTGCAATTCTTATTCAAAACCATTCCAAATCTTCATTAAATGACTTCAAATGTTATATACAACTTCTTTATACTATTTAGACAAAATACATAACTTACCCCCTCAACTATAGACCAAATCCATGTTACACACTTTTTGCCAAGGAAAATTACCTTACACTCTCAACATTTTTAAAGTGTAACTGAAACACACTATTTTTTTCTTAACCAGTTCGTCAAAATTTGTGTGATGTCACACACCAATAAAGACGTGACACGTGTCACGACTCGAGAAAAAATAAAATACTTAATTTCCCCTTAATTAATATATTTTCTTAAAAAAAAGAAAAAACAAAAAGTAAACGATCCCCCCTCCCTAACCCATCTCTCATCTTCCCAAGCCCAATTTCAGTCACCATCTCCAATTAACCTTTTTCCTCCGTTAAAATTCATCAGAATAACCCCTCCAAATCACAAATCTTCCATTTCCTCCTTTCTTCTCTCATTTTACATCCAACAATCGCCAACCTTTCTCACCACTACTGGCCGCAGGAAAACTCTACGTCGGTCAGAGTTGCCGACTGGCCGGCCAAAATCGCCCCTTGCCATTACCAGACAATCGGATCCGGAGGAACTTCGCCGAAGAATGATTGGATCTTGGCCGGATTTGCCGATTTTATTTTGTATCTCTTCTTCTCACCTTTTTGTTTCATCTGAAAGATTGGCCGAAAAATTAAAGACTCTGGCAACCCATAGTTTTGCAGTCATTTGTTCTTTTCCCGGTTGCCTTACCACCACAGCTCCGGCGATTGTCACGGTTGTAGCGACAATTGTATTCTATTGTTTATTCGCTTCTTCATCTCTTGATAATGGATTTTGTGTTTGGAGTTATTTTTCACTGTTATTGTCTACATTAAAATTATTGTTACAATTATTCTCTGTTGGAGTTTGATTGATTATCCTGTGCAAGAGGGGCAAATTATTTGGAGATATAATAATTAAAAATAGTAAAAATAAGAAATGACTCATAAAAAAGTTGAAAATAAAAAAGGCTGAAAATATGGCATTAAGATAATGGTTCAAATCCAAAAAATTACGATTCACTCGCCTTTTTTGTGTGAAAAACACGCGCATGCCAGCTGTCAAAAGTGGCGTGTTTCAGCTACGCTTTAGAAAGGTTGAGTGTGTAAGGTAATTTTTATTGACTAAAAATGTGTAACAGAGATTTGATCCATAGTTGAGGGGGTAAGTTATGTATTTTGCCTACTATTTTTAACAAGTCTACATAACACTTATTCCAAATTTCTCACAAAATCAAATTCGGAGTTTAAACCAACATATTTAAGCTTGTTAAAAATTTAATTTTCACTACCCTAATGAATTTGGTTTGTTGAATTAATATTTGAGTTACAGTTACTGATTTGAAAATTAATTTAAAATCATGAGGAATCTTTTTTAAAAATTAAATAGTAATTTTGAGAACCTATTGGAGTTGCATGTTGAATCTTAACCTATTATTTTTGGGCTAGTTGGTTGTAAATTGAAATATGAGCTATAAAATTGAAAAGTATATAGCCCAATTGCTCTAATGTGAAAATTTCTCTTATTACTTTTAGCCCGCGCTAGAAACTATTTACTTTCGATAGCCAAAAAATATATAAAATTTATATAATTTTTGTATATAACATACAGAATGTGTGTGTGTATATATATATACATATATTTTTTTTTTCGACTATTATTTTTACAGACATAATCATTTTTTCTTTAATATATTCTAGCGTGTCTTCCTAATAGAAAGAGGACTACAATAGAGGGTGTGTTTGGTATGAAGGAAAACAAATATTTTTCAATTTTTCCATGTTTGGTTGGCTTAAATTTTTTGAAAAATATTTTCCTCATTAATTTATTTTTCTCCAATTGGAGGAAAAATATTTTCCAAAACTCTTTTTCAACTTTCCCCACCCTATTCCTTACCCTCACCAACCCCTCCCCCCACACCCACCCACCTAACTCCACTTCATGCCTTCTCTCCAAGAAAAATTTTTTTGTCACCACCCAACCCCCACTCCACCACATCCCAACCCCTACCCCGCAAAAAAAAAATATTTTTACTTTTTTTTTTATTTGAAAATTTCTATTTTTTTCTAGCACCCCTCCCCTCCCTCGCACCCCACCCCTGACCCCACTACCGT
>MU666644.1:179878-199779 GCA_026770625.1 Nicotiana glauca
ATATATATATATATATATTTAGTTTTACTTTTTTCATCTTTCGGTTTACAAGTTCAAATTTTACAAGTTCCAAATATATAAGTTCAGAGGTTTATGTGTTTCGAAGTTTACGGTTTAGAAATTATAAAGTTTACGGGTTTGAAATTTGCGATTTTGAAAGTTTTGCGGTTCAGAAGTTTATGAAATTTGTGGGTTCGGAAGGTTGTTGGTTCGAAAGTTTCTGGTTTTATGTTTATTGTATCAAAATTATTTATGAATACTCTTGAAAAAATATTTTTCTTAATTTGCATACCAAACACCAGAAAATAAATAAGATTACTATTTGTTTTCCAAGAAAATATTTTTCTTTATACCAAACACACCCAGAGAGTCTATTGCTTGTTCTCTAGGGAATGGTCCTCTCAAAAGATAAAAATTCGAATCGTGTAACGGCTATTATTTTTAAAGTGATTATAGCGTATAATTTTCCCGAAGAAAGAATTTACAAATACAATAATCAAAGGAAAGATTAAACGAGGTCGAGTTACCTAAAGAAAGCTGATATTTTTATCTCTAGCCAATGCGTCCGTTTTTCATAATTGGAATGCATTTAGTAGATTAGTTGACTTTTAAAACTTTACATTATCAAAAACTAAATAAGATTATGTTAACTTTCGACACGGAGCATCGTATCACGAATGTTGGGTTGAAAAGGTACAAATAGCACGGGCTAGCTATTTTTCGGATTGGTGGTCATTTAAAAATAGCCAGCATTTACAAAATTATTGAAAAATAGCCATTATTTTGCTGTAATACGGAAAGTTCCAGCATCATATACTAGAGATCAGTGAACATGTGTGTGAACTTCCAGCATATTGTGCTGGAACTCCAACATGCGGAAAGTTCCAGCATAATCTATTGGAGATTGGAGCACCTATATATGAACTTCCAGTATATTATGCTGAACCGGTATATTATACTAGAACTTCAGTATATTATGATGGAAGTCCAATATATTATACTGGAACTCCAGTATAGTTCCAGTATACTTATCCTTGAACTCCAGTATAATATATTGGAGCTCCAGTATATTATACTAGAATTCCAGTATATTATGCTGGAGTATTTTCTGGATTTTGAATAATATCTTCGTTCAAATTTATCTTTATATAAAAAAGTGGTTAAATTTCGATTTCTTTTTAAATTGTGACTATTTTTGAATGGCCACTTGTAAATCTGATTATTTTTTAATTTGTCACGTTGAAAAGCCCCGGTATAAGGTGGGCTAACAAAAGATTAGCCCAACCCAACTAACCCAAGGTGCGTCGACACGCATGCCAAATCTTTGTCTTTTTTTTTTAATGAAGACAACAACAATAAATTCAGTGTATTCTCACAAGTATGATGTGGGAAGGGTACTGTATATGCAGACCTTACTCTTACCCTGAGCAGATAGAGAGATTGTTTTCGGTAGATCTTTGGCTCAATGAAAGATGAAAAAAGAAGCACTAGCATCATAACAACAAGATAGCAAGAAAGCCAAAGCGAACAAAAGTATAATTACTGTATAATTTATGTATGCTATTTAAAAAAAGTAAACAATAAATCCCACTGGCTATATGTATAAATATCTACTCTCTCTCTTTTTTTTTTATAAATAATTAGCATTGCTCAGGTCAACTTCTTCAATTTTTCGGAGTGGCCTAATTCTCAAATAGAGTGCATATGTATAGTAGGCATACATCCATGACTTTTGTAGGTGCTTGATTTATTGTATTAAAATTTGGTTAAATGCATAATTTAAAATATGTGTTGCGGTTAATTTCTCTACCAATTTTAATCATTTTATAAACGTTAATTCCATGATCCTAACTAGGTGATGGAACTTTATAATCCTGTGACAAATTCATTACCTAAATCTTCTTCAATCTTCATTCTATATTATATTGGGTTTTGAACCCACAAAAAATTGGTTGGAATGATTTCTTAAAGAAAAAAAAAATATTGAAACAAAATAAGAAACAATAATGGACACACATAGGTTAATATGAATAAATTGTCCAAATTTAACTACTGAAATAGTGTGTTCCTTAATCAAATAGAGAATTATGTAATTTTGTTGGGTGTTCAAATAAAGTCCTATGCTGGTAGCTAAAAGGATTGATGACCCAAATAAAGTCTCACATTGGTAGCTAAAAGATTGACAGCCTACATATATGATGTAGGAATTTCTTAATGGCGTGAGATATTTTAACGTGCGAATTTGGCGGATAATATCACACTATGGTAAGAATATTTTTGGGCTGGTTGAGTGCAACAACTAGTATTAGAGTCCAAGTTCAACATGACGAGTTTGGCGATGGCAGAGTGAAGTGCGGGCCAACACGTACACAAGAAGAAGCTAGTTGCGGGCTTCAGTTGCCATAATACTCTAACAATGTGGAGCGCGAACGAAGTCTCACAATGATAAGATAAAAAGATTGGGAATCTACATATAAGGTATAAAAATCTCTTGATGGTGTAAGGTCTTTTGGGAAAAATCGTATAGGCTTGGTCCAAAACCGACAATATTACACCATGTTAAGAGTATCTTTGGGTAGAAATGGCGTGGGATAGCCACTTTTTAATATGGTATTTAGTTTTTATCCGGTATTTTTAATGCTGAGCAAAAATAGACACTACTCTATTAAAATTAATACGAAAAGACGTTTTTACCCTTTCTTCATGAGTGCTGTAAAAATATTAAGGACATGGTGTCCTTAACATTTACACCGCACACATGAAGTTAAGGACACCATATCCTTAATATTTACACTGCACATATAAAGTTAAGGACATGACATGATACTTTGTCCTTAATATTTATATAGCATTCATGAAGTTAAGGACACCATGTCTTTAATATTTATACAATATCCATGTCTAGCATAGGGGTATTTTCATCCGGACGTATAAACAATTATTTAGTACCGATTAAAGAGTAAATACATTTTAAACAGTAGCTGAAGAATAAAAATATCTTTAATTAGTGGCTAGTTATGCATTTCCCCCTATCTTTGATCTGATTGAGCCCAATAAATTTTGTATGTATTACTTATAAACCGAGATGTTAGAAGACTGAGTAAGACCGCCATCTTTCTTTTGTCTATTTATTTAAGTACACTAATTACTTTATTTTTAAGTTTTATACACTACAGTCTGTAATATTTTTATAGAATCATGTTAAATTACATTAAAAAAAATTTATGTAAAACATAATTTCATAACCTAGAATATAAATTTTTTAACGTGATATAACATTTTAAAATTGTCGATGGCACAAAAGATTTATAAGAAAAGCATTAACCCGTGACTATACGTTAATGGACGGCAGTGCCGAAAGATGAAAACATGAAGATGGGCTGTCACGACTACGAGTAAGAAAGTAATATTAGTTAATTAATGGCATTAGTATTTAATTAATAGTCCCTCAATTAAATAGTGCTACTAAAGATGGAGTTTTGTATTAGTATAGTATGGACACAAGACGAGACTTTAAAAAGGGGGAGAAAAAGAGATACATGTATTCTTCTTGTTCATCACATTCGTTGTACGTGACTTTTTTTTTTCCACTCGATGTTTGATATCTGTAATGACGCGTTCGACTAAATTTAAATTCACGTTAAAAGTGAATAAAATATTTTTTATTAAAGACAATTTTATAACCAAAAATTAAATATGTGACCTCTAATTAAAAATAAAAAAATATTTATCACTTTACTGCAACTCTTATATTAGTTCACAAGAAAAAGTAAGTTTGTTTTAAGGGAAGGTTAGATTCATTCATTCAACCAAAGGACCAAAAGAATTTGTTTAGTATTTTTCCTGTCCCATAAACAATAAATTTAGTAATATCTGGGAGATTCCAACAATTCTTAATTTCTTTTACTATAACTTTTAGATTATTTTTAAAATATTCCTAGCTAAAAATAGTGTTTTTAATAATTTTCCTAAAGTTTTAAAAATGTTAAAATGTTTAATTATCTCATCTAAAACGTTAAGCAATTGTTAAAGAGAGTGCATCTTTATTCAATTTAATTATGTATTCAACAAGCGCCCTTACGTACGAGTTTGATTTTTTTTATGAGCCGTTTTTTGTAATGGGTAGTTGTGAGACTAGAACCCAGGACTCTTATTTATTTTTATACCATGTTAGTATATACTAAATAATATGATTCTGTAAGTAAAATTTTTTTGATTTCTCATCCAGTGTTCGGTGTCTGATATCCGATATCCGTATTGGGGCCAACAAAATCTGAATCCTCATCGAAAAATCTCTCATTTGGTAAAGCGCTTCCTAACAAGACGACTCCACATATATAAGTATTTTTTATATTGTTAGTATATAAAGTTAAACTTATAATATTAGTAGGATGATGAATTTGGACGGTTTGTTTCTTACAGCAAGACAAAAATTCGAACATAACAAGTTCAACCATAGTAAATGTCGGAGAAACATTTGAAAGTTCCTTGAACCTATTCATTATCAGTATCCTTTAAAAAATACTGTAAATAAATTAAATGCCCTCTCTCTTTTGTTTTTTCTTTCCTAGTAAGAAAAGAAATTAAAATTAAAGGGAAGAATAACGTTAGAGAATAAGGTTGATTGCACTTTTTGGCTCGTAGTTATTATGGATTAAGGAAAAGTTAATTTGTTTAGAAGCATGCACGAAAAGTTTCTTTAACTAACTGGTATTTTTATTTACTTGAAAATTCAATAACCTGTCAACTTTAATGTTGTCTTGTATATATGATTTGATGAAGTCTTGTTTTACATTGTTGTAGTCGTATGTACGAGGAACTAGGGGAGAAAGGAGGGGAGAATAAGTTATTTAGGCTGGCCAAGCTGACAGAGAGGAAAGCTCGAGATTTAGACCGAGTGAGATGCATTAAGGACGATGATGGTAGAGTATTGATGGAAGATTCCCGGATTAAGAGGAGATGACAGACTTACTTTCAAAAACTTCTCAATGAAGTAGGGGATCGGGATATTGTGCTCGGCGAATTGGAGTATTCCGAGAGTCGCAGTGACTTTGGGTACTGCAGGCGCATCAATGTTGAGGAGGTCGTGGGAGCTATGAGCAAGATGAGCAGGGACAAAGCGACCAGGCCAGACGAGATTCCGGTAGAATTTTGAAAGTGTGTGGGGAAAACAAGGTTGGAGTGGTTGACTAGATTGTTGAATATTATTTTTAAAGCGAAGAGGATGCCAGATGAGTGGAGGTGGAGTACGGTGGTCCCACTGTATAAGAACAAAAGTGATATCAAGAGTTGTAATAATTACAGGAGTATCAAATTACTGAGCCATACTATGAAAGTATGGGAGAGGGTGGTTGAAGCAAGGTTGAGGATGACGGTGTCTGTTTCTGACAACCAATTTGGTTTCATGCCGGGTCGTTATACTACAGAAGCTATACACCTTGTTAGGAGGTTGGTTGAACAGTACAGAGATAGGAAGAAAGATCTGCACATGGTGTTTATTGACCTAGAAAAAGCGTATGACAAGGTTCCTAGAGAAGTTCTCTGGAGAAGCTTGAAGGCAAAAGGCGTGTCGGTTCCCTACATTATGGCGATTAAGGACATGTATTATGGGGCAAAGACTCGGGTTAGGACAGTAGGAAGCGACTCTGACGATTTTCCGGTTGTTATGGGGTTACACCAAGGTTCTGTGCTCAGTCCGTTCCTATTCGCCCCAGCGATGGACGCGTTAACACATCGCATTCAAGGGGATGTCCCATGGTGAATGCTATTCGCCGATGACATAGTTCTGATTGATGAATCGCGAACCGGTGTTAGCGAGATGCTGGGGGTTTGGAGACAAACTCTTGAATCTAAGGGTTTCAAGCTTAGCAGGACAAAGACGGAATACCTGGAGTGTAAGTTCATCACCGAGAAGAGGGAAGAGGGCATGGATGTGAGGCTTGAATCCCAGGTCATCCCGAGTAGAGACAACTTCAAGTACCTTGGGTCGGTTATCCAGGGGGGGGGGGGAGATCGACGAGGATGTTACACACCGTATCGGGGTAGGATGGATGAAGTGGAGGTTAGCATCTGGAGTATTGTGTGATAAAAGAGTGCCACTGGTACTCAAAGGTAAGTTTTATAAAGCGGTGGTTAGGCCGGCCATGATGTATGGGGCTGAGTGTTGGCCGGTTAAGAAATCACATATCCAGAAGATGAAGGTAGCAGAAATGAGGATGTTGAGGTAGATGTGCGGGCATAGTAGGATGGATAAGATTAGGAATGATGATATTAGGGAGAAGGTGTGCGTGATTCCCATCGATGACAAGATGCGGGAAGCAAGGCTCAGGTGGTTCGGGCACGTTCAGAGGAGAAGCCCAGATGCTCCAGTAACTGGTAAGGAGGTGCGAACGACTGGTTGTGGAGGGCTCGAGGAGAGGTAGAGGGCGGCCCAAGAAGTATTGGGGGGAGGTGATTAGGCAGGATATGGCGACGCTTCAGATTTCCGAGGACATGGCACTTGATAGGAACATGTGAAGGTCGAGTATTAGGGTTATAGGCTAGGAGGTAGTTAAGTTTTACCTTATGCCATAACTTTGGGAGACTAGTTTGGTAGGGATACTATTTTGCTTTGGCTATGTATCATTTCTTTATTTTCATGTTGTTCCTATTTTTCATATGTATATATATACTTTCATGCTATTTCTATGGTGTTACTAATATTGTCTTCGTTTGTCATTTTGTCTTCTTTAGCCGAGGGTCTTCCGGAAACAGCCTCTCTACTCCTTTGGAGCAGGGATAAGGTCTGCATACACACTACCCTCCTCAGACCTCACTAGTGGGATTTTACTGGATTGTTGTTGTTATTATTTTACATTGTTGTACAAGTACCAATTGAGTAAATTAAGAAGAATATATCATATAGAATTATGTATAAATGATATTGGGTGAATTTGCCATGGAAAAGGGATTATAAATTTTGGTGCGTCACATTAAGAATGTGATATAACGATTAATGATATGAATGGAATCTTGAAGATTAGGATTTTAATCGCCAGCAAAAAAAATACGGTAAATTTGTTTCAATCTTAGTAGTCGTTTGGACATAAGAATTGTAAAATTCCAAAATATGGTAAAAAAAAATTTCAAGTGAAAATGGTATTTGAAATTTTGAGTTGTGTTTGGACATATATTTCAGTTTGGGTTGTTTTTGAAGTTTTGTGAGTGATTTGAGTGAAAATTTTGAAAAATAACCTTTTAGACTTTTTTAAATTTTCAAAATGTATCTTCAAGTGAAAATTGAAAATTTTATGAACAAACGCTGATTTCGAAAAAAAAAAGTAAAAATTTTTCAGAAAAAAGGAAATTTTTTTTATGCCCAAATGGGCTCTTAGTCCGCAGAATTATCCAATACGCAGTTTAGGATGTGTTTGGTATGAACTAAAAAAAATTTCATGGAAAATGAGTGGTTTTATCACTTATTTTCCCTTGTTTGGTTTGCGAGTGAAAAAACTTTTCCGGAAAATATTTTTTAGTGTTTGTTTAGAAAGTAGAAAATATTTTTTTTTATGCTACTCTCCTCGACCTTCCTCCTCCCTACCCCACCCCACCCTCCCATCCCCCTAGTCCTCATGTTTTGTGGACTCTCTCTCCCCCCAAATACCCAATATTTTTAAGATTCTATTTTCCTCAAGAATTTAATTATTTTTTTAAAAATTCACACAAAACTTAAAGGAACTATTGTAGTGCTTTACTTTTTACTACTTAAATTGTGGTGCTTTACTCTTTTACTACTTAAATAAATAGATACTACTTAATAAAATAGTTTGAACGCCATCGTTAAAGGAAGGAGTCTTGGTGGTAAGTTTATAGTCATATTAGTATCCTTTGAAAATGCTTTTGTGTAGTTTACAAAAACAAAGGAGGAAAAAAAAACTAAAAGTTGGAAAATCTAATCACCAAATATATTGTTTTAAAAGAAGACTTGTACACATAAGTTCATTGCTAAAAGTCTATGAATATTAATTGTTTATAGACCTTGTAGTTGTCCAATGTCACAAGAAATTCAATATCTAGGGAAAAAGACAAAGGGTGATTTGGTATGACGCATAAGAATAATATTGAATAAGATGTATTAATAATGATGAGATTAGTAATGTTTCGATTAGTTATATTTGAATTATTTATTATCGACTATTTGGCCTGGTCTATTAAAAATTTTGAAAGGGCAATTATGTCTTTATACATGTTTATCCATATATTAAAAATTATGGTATTGCTAATTCCATAATTTGCTTTGTTTAAAAACAATACTGAATTTAGTGTATAGCCAATACAAGTTATGTACAGGGTGAAAAATACTACCAAACTAGAGATTAATAACACCAAAGCTAATACACATATTATTTTTCCTAATACGTCTTTTCAGACAATTCCTAAGTGTGCGATTTAGTAGTCAATATTATTAGTCTAGAATTTCAAATATTTAAGTAGTGGTTAAAATACTACTAATTAAGTGATTCAAAATTACCCACTACCTATATTAGTTGATATAACATATATTCCATAAAATTAATTAAGATTTGCGGAATATAATACGGACAGCATGATTATTAATAAAAAAAACAAGATGTTGAGGAATAATGATCGATATAATAAGGACAGGACAAAATGACAAAAACTAACAGTTGGAGGGGTGAGAAGGAAAGGGATGGCACTTGTACTTTTATATGTGGTGTGGAAAATAGTACTAATTTGGATTACATTAATATTGTTTAATTTTAGTGCATATTATAGCTTGTTTGGACGGTTGTTACTCATTATATCGTATCGTATTGTTATTTTAAATATAATATATATTTTAATTATTACTTAAATTTTATTGTATTGTATCTTTAAATCTATCGTTACATAATGACGAAATATGCCACTTTATGTAACGACCGATTTGGTGTGGTCACGTTGTTACCTTGTATTTTTCTCTCAATCTCACCCTTTATTATTATTAAATTATTTTATTTATCATTTATTCCACCTTTCTATATAGTAATTTTACCCTGTATCATAATTTTTCTTTATAATATTGCAAGTTTATTCTTCATATTGCTGGTACGTGATATTATGAAACAATGGCAAACGACACAATCTATCCAAATATTATATTTATCAAACGATACAATACAATACAGTGCGATGCGATACATTATGAAATGATGCGTAACAACCATCCAAACAAGTTAAGGACTAAAATCTAATTTGTCAAACTTAGAGAGGTTATTTCTAATATTAAACAATATGTAACTAGTAAATATGTAACAATATGGTTCTTTATTTGAATTATTCATAATTTTTATAGTTTTATAAATAAAAAGAACTTTAATCATCATTTGTTAAAGAATTTTAAGAGTCAATCTCACCCTTTATTATTATTAAATTATTTTATTTATCATTTATTCCATCTTTATATATAATAATTTTACCATGTATCATAATTTTTAGTTATAATATTGCAAATTTATTCTTCATATTGCTGGTGCGTGATATCATGAAATAATGGCAAACGACACAATCTATCCAAACATTATATTTATCAAACGATACAATACAATACAGTGCGATGTAATACATTATGAAATTATGCGTAATAACCATCCAAACAAATTAAGGACTAAAATCTAATTTGTCAAACTTAGAGAGGTTATTTCTAATATTAAACAATATGTAACTAGTAAATATGTAACAATATCGGTTCTTTATTTGAATTATTCACAATTTTATATTTCTATAAATAAACAATAACTTTAATCATCATTTGTTAAAGAATTTTAAGAGTCAATGGTGCAAATTAATAAAATCAACACATGATTTATATAAGAATTATTGGGCGATTCCCGAGCATTGAACATTAGGTGTGTTTAGGGTGTACAGTCGGACGTTTGGGGACGTAAGCCTCACAAAATTAAATCCCACACATGAAACTCAAGGCGTTTTGATAGTGCTCGCTCTGAAGCTAGCCCCGGAAAAGCCTTTTAAAATACTGTTACCCACAGAATTAGTAAAACCAAAGGGCGAACACAATTTCCTTCAAATCTGGATGGTCCTACTTCATCATCATCATATTTCTTCTATTTTGGACCTTGTGATAAATATCTAATCAATGAGCTTACATCTTAATTCTCGTATACACGTTTCTTATTCTTACTTGGACTACGAGGTCCACTAGTCTACACCATACTACATGAAAAGGTACCTAGACCCCACCCTCCTCGTATGACATGTGTTTTTTTATTTTATTTTTTATTTTATTTTTGTGACACTCGTGTTCGATATTTTCGATATGAAGAAAATACTCCCTATTAGAATTTTTTTCATTCATAGAGTTTAGATCGATCCCGACTTTTAATATATTAAGAATGCAAAGATCATATCCATTTTACTATCGCCCTTAGTGGTTTATATGAACTTGGTCAAGAAACTTTATTCTTTTTCTTCGGAATTAATGAAGAAGATACGAGTTTATGTGAACTCAGTAAGTTTGTCTTAGACCTTATATAAATATTAAAAATCTAATTAAATAAATATAAAAAATAATTTTTTAACCTAGTAAATTAGATGTGATGTATAGAATTTTGAATTTGAAGCCATAAAGTTTAAAGTTTGAATTCGCCTTTGGTATCGATTTCGTATTCGGTTAAACTTAGTAACTTTGATCAAATCTGCATTTGTCTTTAAAGGTCCATATATACAACTATTAATTTAGAACCCAATAATTCAAAAATTATAATTTCAAATAAAAAAATTTCAAATTTTGGCTCGACTTCTACTTGAGTTTGAGCCGAGCTAAATCGAGTTCAACTCAACTTAGCCGAAACTTGCAATAGTAACAATAATAACAACCAATATAATTCTATAGGTGGGATTTGAGATGAATATTGTATAGTATGTACGAAGAATTTACCCCTTTGAAAAGGTAGAGAATTGTTTCCGATATTTTATGATAACTTGTTTTGTATATTTTCAATTTATGGCTGTCTGTATAATGATAAAACTAAAAATAGACCATATATGTTCACTATAGTCATAGGCTTATACCTATACAAATCTATAAGCAGTTTTATTAGGTTTGACTCGATTTCTATAAATTGATATTAAATTTCTTTTGCCCCCTAACTAGTGTTTGAGTCTTGTCTGTTTGTTAAATTAAAGATAATAATAATAATTGATTAGGGATACAATTGTTATACGTTTGAAAAATTGCTGTCTTTCTTTTCAGATAATAGAAATTAGTAAAAGTTGTCATATTGAAACAAATAGTCTCAACATACAAAAAATCACATTTTCAAAACAAATTAAAATATATAAAAAAAAAATTTACTATGTCGTCCCCATATAAAAAAAACACTTTTTACTATTTACAATATGTGGAAGAACCCTATTTACAATATTTTTTATGATATATAAATTTAATTTTTAAAATAAAAAATAAATATCCTACACTAGCATAGAAGTATTTCAAATTTCAAGTCCCTTTTCTCATAATAAAGTCACATAAGATATAATCCAAAACACCACTTAGGTTCATGGATTTGGCCATTTTGGTAAAGTAAGTTCTTGATTAGCTTTTCTCACGAAAAAATAAAATGGTCTCGATTAGCTTTATCAATTTTTTCTTAACATTAAATTAAAAATGAGTTTCTTGACAAAAAAAAGAAGGAAAATTACAGTACAAAAAGGTGTACACCCACCACCGACCCACTGCAATTAAAATTTTACAATTAAATGAAAGTTAGAGACCACCAGTTTAATATGTATATCGTGTTTAATTCATGTATAATTTATAATTAACTAATAAAATACTATAGTTTAGAACCAAATTACCATAGATAATTATAGTTTGTCTAATAACTATTCGTAGCTATTGTTCAATTGTTACTAGTGTGTATCACTTGTATTCAGACGTGCAACGAATACAACCTATGCCAATTGTATTCATTCCTACAAATACAACTTATATTAGCTGTATTCATTCGTATAACCAATACAACTTATATTAATTGTATTCGTTCGTACAAATGTATATATTCACACAACAAGTACAATTCATATCAACTGTATTTGTTCGCGCAATGAATACAACCAAAGAGAAATTATGAGTTTATACAAATGATCAAGCTGTATCGACCATATTCGTTCGTGCAGTGAATACAAACAAAGCAAAATACAAACTACAGAAAAATAAAATTCTCTCATAGAGAGTCAAGAGCTCGACTTACTAAGCGGGTGATCTAACCAATTGAGTTGCGAGAGATTGTTGCTCTTTTATTTTACTTCAAAATAATTAATCTCTTGTTTCAATATAACATGTGGTTTTGTTATGAAATTCAAAGAATGGCAGTTTTCTAAGAGACCATTCAGACATAAGAATTTTTTCACCTTTTTGATTATTGTTTTTTTATTTTTTCTCGAAATCAGTATTTGGCCATAAAATTTTTAATTTTTACTTGAAAATGAATTTCGATTTTTTTTGAAAATTTGAAAAACTCCAAGAAAACTGTTTTTCAAAATTTTCACTCAAAAAAATTCAAAAATAACCCAAAATTATATTCATGTCAAATACAACTCTAATTTTCAAATACAATATTCACTTTTTTTTTTTGTGGGGGATTGTTGGAATTTAAAGGCATTGGACTTTAAAGTCTAAGAGTGTGAATTGGAAATGGTGGGAAATAAAATGGAGGGAAATGAAAATTTGAATGAAATGAACTTTTGACTTGCATTTTGTCCCTCATTGGTGAGGGACAACTACATTTGTGTGCTTATATATAGAGTCACTTCTTAAAGCTCTTAAAAGGAGTTGAAGAGAATGAACCCTCGCGCCGTCGTCGTCGTCATCATCGTTCGCTCGGCTTGGCTTCGGCTTCGGCTTCGGATAGTCTGGCCACGGTCCTGGCGTAACCGCGGTAGGACCGCGCCAGAACCCTGCTGCAGATTCAGAGGGCCACTCTGGCCGCGGTCCTGGCGTAATCGCGGTAGGACAACGGCAGGTGCCGTAAACTTCTAAAAAGACACATTTTCCAGAACAAACATCACACATCTTCCAATAATTGCGTATAAATTCAGATTGTTGGCTTCGTTTTTAACACACCAAAAACATTATAGAACTTCCTTCTTTCTGAAAATACTGCATTCTAATTCGCAGTCTCTCTCTCGAATTCGTAAGTGTGATTTTGCTCCATTCTTTAAGTTCGTTGGTATCCTGCAGTTTGTATTGCCACTGTTGCAGGAAGGTTTATTCCGTTTTATCCTGGGAGGACTTAATCCATTACCTTGGCAATGTGTGAGGGTGTTAAAATTCCTTAAGGACGCACAAATAAATTGTGAACTCAGAATATTTCTTAATCTCTACTATTTTTTCCAGTTTCTTTTATTCTTCTAATAGTTTTCTGATTTTATATTTTAACACAGTAGCGTTTAAAATTTTACAATTATTATTTCCAAACTCCCACTTAAATATAGCTACGAATAGAAAACACACTATATTTGCTCTGTCACCTAATTTATAAAATTTCGACTCTAATTAGTCGGGCCAATGTTTTTCGGATAAAGAAAAAAAAAATCTTTATTTTTGTTTGTATTTTCTAAATAAAAAGTGGGTCCTACATGAACAGTTTATTTCGGCCGCCTGCTTTGTCGTCTCTCTCAATTTTTCTTCCACCCTTGTTGTCCCTTTCTTCTTGACTCTTTTTTTCTCTCTCTCCTCTTTGTCTTTTTCTCCTCTTCATATCCATCTCTTAATGCTTTAAATTTCACTTTCTTCTTTTAATTCCCTCCCTCCATTCTTCGTCTTCTTCACTTTTAGCAGCTCTCCCTTTGTCTTACTACTGCTATATTTCTTGTTTCAGAAAACTGTCTTTTCTTCTTTCTTTCTGAAAACCCCAAAAAAAATAGGAATAAAAATCACTATTTTTTTGCATACCCTTGATCACATATTTAGTCATAAATATAGTATGAAAGCTAAAAAACTGATCTTTTTCAAGATCAGTGGACCTTTCTTTTGAGTTTTGTTCCAAGATTTGATTTTTATTTGAGCAAATAGTTATGGCTGGCAGTAATGAAATTAATGCTAATGAATCTAAGGTACCCCTTTTGATCATTTTGTTTTTTGGTATTAATTTTTTGTTTTTTTTGTGTGCTAATTATGGGATCATTTTGCTTGTTAATTCATGGGTTTTAGTCTATTATAGGGGTTTGACTTTAGGTGTTTTTAAGAAAGATTTAATTTTTTTTAGGACCCAAAATCTGATCAAAGGCAAAAATTAATCCTTTTTGCAATTAATTATAGGATTTGAGCTCTCCTTATGTATTTGCTTTGTCATAATCTAATATATGGGGTTTGACTTTTTGGTGTCTAAGAAAATTTGATTTTTTATTTTTGAGAACTCAATTTATAATTTAGGACAAAGGATGAAATTTTACTATTAATTTTAGGATTTGAGCTATTTATGTTTGTGATTTGTCATGCTTTGCTTGATTTTTTTCATAGTTTCATTACCTACTATAGGGGCTATTTTATGTAGGTAAAATTATTACTCAGAGTTTATTGAGAAACCAAACTCTGAGTCTGGAACAATGGATGAATCTTTACCTCTAATGTTATGATAAAATCTCTCCTAATATATATATGATTTGTCATACTAGTATTTCTTTGCCTATACTGATTCAACCTCCGTTCTGAGTCGAGTTTCTGTCGGAAACAGTCTCTTTACCTCCCAAGAGTAGGGATAAGGTATGCGTACACACTAGACCCCACTAGTAGGACTCTGCTGGGTTTGTTGTTATTGTTGTTGTCGTTTGATTTACTTTCCTTGTGAAATCACCTTTTGCTTTTGTGTTGCTGTTTTGGGGTTGTTTCTTTTTTTTTTTTCCATTTACTACATTCTTTTTTCTGGCTGTGCAAAAAATCCCTTTGTTGGAAATAACTATATTTGGATTATCATAAGATGCATTTGGCTATTATCAATTTGCTTCAAGTGGCATGAGGAGGCGGCTATTAGTTTCTTGAATCAGTAAACTTCTATAATAACTTTGCATTTTATTCCTTTTGGCAGAGGGTGGTTCCACTTAATACATGGATCCTTATATCCAATTTCAAGCTTTCTTACAACATGCTTCGTCGGCCTGATGGAACGTTTGACCGTGATTTAGCTGAGTTCCTAGATCGGAAGGTCCCTACAAACTCGATTCCAGTGGATGGGGTTTATTCTTTTGATGTATTTGATCGGGTGACAAGCCTTCTTAATCGAGTCTATCGATCTGCTCCTGAGAATGAGGCTGATTGGGGTAAAGTAGAACTCGAGAAACCTTTGAGCACCACCGAAATCATTCCCGTTATAATCTATTTCCACGGCGGGAGTTTTACTCATTCCTCGGCCAATAGTGCTATTTATGATACGTTTTGTCGTCGCCTTGTGAAGATTTGCAAGGCAGCTGTTGTTTCTGTGAACTATCGACGATCGCCAGAACATCGATATCCATGTGCGTACGACGATGGATGGTCTGCTCTCAAATGGGTCCAATCAAGAACATGGCTTCAAAGCGGGAAGGACTCGAAAGTTCACGTCTACTTAGCTGGTGATAGTTCTGGTGGTAATATCGCTCACCACGTTGCAGTAAGGGCTGCTGAAGCAGATGTTGAAGTGTTAGGTAATATCCATCTTCATCCAATGTTTGGTGGACAAAAGAGGACAGAATCCGAGAAAAGATTGGACGGGAAATACTTTGTAACGGTTCAAGACAGGGATTGGTACTGGAGAGCATATCTACCAGAAGGGGAAGATAGAGATCATCCAGCTTGTAATATATTTGGCCCGAGGAGTAGTAGTCTTGAAGGACTTAAGTTTCCAAAGAGTTTAGTCGTCGTAGCTGGTTTGGATCTTAGTCAAGATTGGCAATTGGTATACGTCGAAGGTTTGGAAAAATCCGGGCACGAGGTAAAGCTCCTATTTCTAGAACAGGCAACAATCGGTTTTTACTTCTTGCCTAATAACGATCATTTTCCTTGCCTAATGGAGGAGATAACGAGCTTCATCCATCCTAACTGTTCATAGATTTTAGTTAACTTCAGCTATACATAACAGAAGCTTGACATCTCACTCGGGTTTTTTTTCGTTCTCGTTAGTGAATAGATTGGTGTGTAGTTATATGATCTAGAATTACTTCACTCTTACTCGTCAGCATTTTACGTGTGGTAATACGAGTGTCTTTCTCCATCTGACAATCACTGGTTTGATCTTCTTGATATGATGTCGCCCTAACGTGTTATCTGAGGGAATTGTAATTTCTGGAAATTGGCAGATGCATCTTGTTCTGAGCTTTACCTTGGGGAGTTTATCTATCTCTGAGAGGAATAAATGTTTACTTACTTGATTTGTATGTTGTGCTTAAGAAATACTATATATATAAAGATTTTGTTTGTTCATTTTCATCCAAGAACTAAACTTTGCGTTTCTGATATTATTGTCTCTTCTGTTGAGCCGAGGTCTCCCGTAAACAGCCTCTCTATCCTTCCGGGTTTGGGGTAAGTTTTGCATACAGTATACCCTCCCCAGACCCCACTAGTGAGATTTTACCGAATATGTTGTTGTTGTATTAACTGAACTCTGCTTTGTTTGCATTCTGCTTTTCTTTTCTTTCCCCTAGTTATCAGCTTATATTTTGATGGCAAAATACATCGACAGCCCCTTATAGTTATCCCCACTTTTCACTTAGACACTCCATCTTAAGCTCGTTCCATTTGAGTGAAAAGTAGGGACAACTTTAAGGGGTAGTCGATAGGGGTGGGCATAGTTTGGGCTAACCCAAAATCCAAACCGTAATTCGAATTTTTCGGATTTTTGGTTTGGATTATCGGATTACTGATTACATTTTGGATTTTTAATTTTTAAAATTTTTAAATTTCGGATTGGATTTGGTACTTCGAAATTTTGGATATACAAAAATCCAAAATTCTTATATTTTGTATTTTGGCCGTATCCATATGTTAATAGTATTAAGTTCAATACCCTATCTATTACATATTGTCTCATGTATTCAATATTAATAACTAAGTTGTTGTGAAAATACTTTCTAGTTAGACATGGTTTTAATATTTCTTCTTCCTATCGGCCGTATTAATCATGACCCTATTGCATTTTTTTTATAATAATTTCATTACTTAAGTACTTCATTTGGATGATTACGTTGAGAATGAGAAACTTTTCAGGCAATTTACCATGAGTACTTTATTTGGATATTCATTTTTGTAAAAAGAAGAAACATCTCAACTGGTAAGTCCAAAATCGAAAATCCAAAATATCCAAATCGATTAATCCGAAACCGAAACTAAAAAATCCGTCTCAATCCGAACTTATTTAGATTGGATTTGGATTATCATTTATTCAATTCGAACTGCTCGAATGTCCATTCCTAGTTGTCGATTTATTTTGCATATTTTGATCTTCCTAATCTCCTTTTAAGGGGTTGAGAAGAGATTTTATCAACAATTCTGTGAAGATGTTGGTTGGATGTTACATATAAATTTTATGCAAGTATTTTCTATACCATTAAACATTTCAAACTGCTAATGTTATTTTTCATAATAAATGGTGAAAGACTCTCAATCGACGTTCTTATCAAGCAAATGAATATATGACATATGTTTTTTTTATATAAATCTTCATTAATCATGGTTGGTAATACCTAAGTATTTTCATTTTAACTTGTGACTTTTACGGTTAAATTATCTTGTTTGATTTCTGAATGATCCTTAATCCATTAGTTTTCTTAAAAAAAAAAAAAAAAAAAAGAAATTCGACCTTTTTTTAATAAAGAAACATAATTTTATTAATAAATTTTTGCGGGTATAATTCTATTTGCTCCCTTGATTCTTCCTTCGGATTGTTCTTCGTGATTTTGAGGGTTGGATCAACGTATTTCTCAAATGGCGAAGCCAAAATTGAATACCTTTTGCTAGTGCGCTACATAAAGTACTACTAATATTTTATCTCATACGCATTATAATTTTTCGGCACCTCTGGCCAAATATAACTTCGCCCCTAGATGTGCACCTCCCTTTATTTGATCCCCATAAAAGTCGAGTACTATTTGAATCTTCTTCTTGAAGTATTTGATTATCAAGAAGCGTCCGGCCACACTCCGAGTTTATCTTGAGGAAGAACAATTAAACGTTTCTTTTATTACATTATTGGTCCATTTATTACACGTTTCATCTTAAGCTTCTTCGTCTGAATTGTTCTTCATCCTTCATTACACATTTGGTCCATTTATATCCTTATCGTCAACAAATGTCTCGTATTAGCCTTTGCTATTAACATGCTCCAACGTTAAACAGGTAATCTTCACGTGTCCAAATTCTTCGAGGAAAAAAAATTCAAATTTACACCTAAACTGTGACGACTCGGCCCGTTGTCACGTGAGTTACCGCCTCGTTTTCCCCATATTATGTTGTTCTATGCTTCAATATCAGTATTTGAATGAATCAGATAGAATTGAATTGATTTTAGTTGGAAATGAGACACTTAGCCTCTTAGAAGGGAGCTTGTTTTGGAAAAGTCAACTGAAAGTTGACTATGTGGTTAGAGGGCTCGGATGTGAATTCCGGTGGTTTGGTTAGCTTCGGGGGATGATTTGTNTTTAAGAAACGTAGGCTTTGATTTGATGAAAATTGAGGATTTTGATGTTAACGATAGTGTTTTGATGAATCTAGCAAGTTTGGATAGTGTATTAGATCATGTCTGTGCTTTTGGTTGAGGTCCCGGGGGCCTCGGTGTGATTTCGGGTGGTTAAACGGTGAAGTTGGATGTTTGTTGCAGGTCTAGTGTATCTGGCTTCTGGTATTTCCGCATCTGCGGAAAAGAAGCCGCATAAGCGGTTTCGAAGATGCGGCTATGGTGTCGCCGAAGCGGTCCTCGAGGGGGCCTGGCATTTTCGCAGGAGCGGAAGTCCTTCCGCAAAGCAGAAGCGGTTGAGTGGAAACCGCATAAGCGGGCTTTTAGTCGCAAAAGCGGCACCTGGGGTAGTTAAGTGAAAACCGCATAAGCGGTCACATGACTGCAAAAGCGGTCCCGCATAAGCGGTAGCGGGACCGCAGAAGCGAAAATTTGCTGAAGGGTTTTAATGAAACAGTGCTCGCGAATTTCAGAGGTTAAGGAGAACATTTTGACTTCGGGAAGAGGCGATTTTAGGCGATTTTGAGAGGATTCGAAGGGGATTCCATCAGGTATGAATTTATAGACTCGAATAATGTTATTATGGTGTAAAAACATGAATTAATCACTGAAAATCCAAGGATTTAAGGGGCAAAAATGGAGGTTAGGGCTTGAAACCCAAGAAAGTGTAAACTTGGAATTTGAGGGGTCAAATGGACTCCAATTCTTGTGTATTTTATATGTACGGACTCGTGGCGAGACGAAGAGCCTGGTAATGTAAATTTCGTAATTTTTTGAGAAGTGGGACCGGAGCTTGGGTTTTGCTAGTTTCGAGATTTTTGATATTTTTTGATTGTTTTCGATTGGGTATTGTTCCCTTAGCATATTGTAATGCATTCGCTCTGATTTTGGTTANTGGTGACTTGCACGCCAGGTATGAGCGTGGAGTAGAGCACCATTGGGGATTGTGACTTGGTCCATCCTGATTGTTGATTTTACTGCGTGATTGACTGAAAACTACTTGATGTTATCATGATTTGGGCTGATAGCCATGTTTTGGCCTTCATGCCGATTATTTGGATCCCTTAGGGATTGTTATCACTGTTTCCATGATGCTTAGCATGTTTTCATGATATCAGTCCTGAGTTAAACACTGTCTCGAAATGATTAGTAAATTTCTAAAGTCTTAAACACTTAAGCTATAATTCCTAATAATTG
>MU666645.1:1429-15178 GCA_026770625.1 Nicotiana glauca
CACAGATATGTTCTAATACCTCATTCAAACTTGCTCGAGTCATAAAAACACTATCGTTGCCATCAAAATCGTCCATTTTCATCAAATCAAAGCTTAAGTTAAACTAAAACTTTCAAAATTCTCATTCGATCAAAAACCCGGCCAAACGACGTCCGAATGACCTGAAAATTTGCTGATACATCCAAAATCACCTAACGAAGCTATTGCAACTCTCGGAATTCCATTCCAACCCTCAGATCAAAATTTCACCTATCAACCGGAATTCGCCAAAATTCCAACTTCGCCAATTCAAGCCTATTTCTACACCGGACTTCCAAATTCAATTCCGATCACTCTCCTAAGCCTTAATTCATCCCCCGAAGCTATCCGAACCACCAAAATTCACATCCGAGCCCTCTAACTCATAAATAAACATCCGGTTGACTTTTCCAAACTAACCTTCTCTTAAGGAAACTAATTGTCTCATTTCCAACCAAACTCTATCCGAATTACTTCAAATTCACCAAACACATATAATGAAACATATAGAAGCATAAAATATGGAAAATGGGGCGTAGATACATGAGAAGACGGGTCGGGTCGGGTCGTTACAGTTAAATTACCAGTTACAAAGGAGTACGATAAATTGATATCATTGTTATGCAAAAAAATGAGTATGAGGAAACATTCAGTGATACTTAAAGTAACCAGAAGATATTTGTATTTCGTCACTTCACAAGGGGCTGCTTTTTACTCGGAGTTAAACATCTACGACGATGAAACTTTGAGGGATTTTCTGAGGACTCCGGATGAATACCGGAAATTTCTTGTTATCAAAAATGTTGAATATGGACATCAAGGTCGAAGACGTTCCCAACAATAAGTTTACCGGACAGGTTTCGGAAAACCCCCAGCCATCATGAAAGAGTTTTTTCTTGATTTAAACTTATCACCGCCTGCTTTACAAAATTCACAAAACTTGTGGTAAACTTCAATTTTCCTTTGTGCTACGGTGTATATTTTTGTTGTATTGAATTTGTATTAACACTCATACATTTAATAGGGGGTACCGACTGGATATAAATTTTAAAAATTATGAACCCAAGCATAGCTTTGGTGTGTTGGATCATGGTAGTCTATCCGGTGGTCCATCCGGTAATAATCACCTAAATGAAAATGTCCATCGCGAAATTTTATCACATTATGACTTGTAAGTGAAGTGATACAGCTATATGGAAAGTATTTATTAAATTTAGTAGCTTATTATTTTGTTGATTGTGCAGTGAAAATGAGCAAGTTGAACCACAGGTACTCACTCAATTGCCCGAAGACGGTGTATTAAATCGGGATCTGGAAGATGTACATAGTGAGGAAGAGAACAGTGATTACTACAACAAGGCTGATGAATTTGGAGACGAGACACCCTTTCCTCGTGAGGATGGTGATGAGGAGGATGAGATGGAAGGACCTGATTTGACGAGAGGGTATGCTCCACCCCCCTCCCCAGACGAAGAGTGTACCAGTCCCAAGTGTCGTTTTATTCAAAGGAGATTCCTTACCTTGATAACTTGCCAAACATGACAGATGTGGAAGCTCTCACAAGGGTTGATGAAATTCAGACAGCAATGTGGGATGAGCCTAGACCACGGTGCTAGTAAAGGGCATGCTTTTTCCTGATAAAGTGCGTGTAAGCAGGGCTTGTAAAATGCACAACATAAAAGAGTGTCGTGAGATGACGGTATGGGAGTCAAGTCTGGTTGTATACAAGGTTGTTTGCCGTAGGTGGTTTTTGCCATGTCATTGGATGTTGCGTGCAAGCAAGAAGAAGACAGGTATGTGGAAAATGGGTAAATACATTCCCACCCACACATGCGAAATTGGCACATTCAACGGGAATCACTTCCACTTGGATATTGACTTGATTTCTCTTGTCCTTATTGCACACATCGAAGCGTCCATAAGGTATAAAATCAAAGAGTGCATTACAACAGTTCACTAGAAATATGGCCATACCATTACCAAAAGAAAGGCATATCTCGGGCGCAAACGAGCGTATAGTCTATGGTAAATGGGATAAGTCATTTGCAACTCTACCCAGGTACACAGCCGCGCTACAGCAGTTTAACCCCGGGACGGTTGCTGAATGGAAGTTTGAGCAGAATTCGGGTAAACCGGAATATATATTCAATTACGTGTTCTGGGCGTTTAAACCAGAAATTGATGGTTTTTCGAATTGCAGGGCCGTAATATCCATAGACGGCACTCACGTCTATGGAAAGTACGATATAAAGCTATTGATTGCTGTGTTAGCAGATGCTAATGGACAGATATTTCCTCTAGATTTTGCTATTTGTGCGAATGAAAGCCAAGACACGTGGACGCTGTTTTTGAACCACTTGAAAAAGCATGTTGTCAAACAATGCTCCCGTATTTGTCTAATATCTGATCAACATGGCGGTATCTTAAGTTCTGTGGAGAACTTGCTTGCATGGCAAGTACCTTATGCCTACCACTGTTACTGTGTGAGGCACTTTAAAACCAATTTTCAGAAGGCATATCCCAACAAGGATATGCATGATTTGATGTGGATGGCAGCAAAATACTATCAACAGCATAAATTCCGGAGGCACATGGAATATATCAGGCAAGAATACGAGGCAACCTATCATTGGTTAATGAGACATGACCCTGAAAAGTAGACTTTCATGCGGATGGTGGCAGATGATAGGGAACTCTGACTACAAATGAGTCAGAGTCTTTCAACGAGTTATTAAAGTCGGCAAAAGGATTTCCTGTCACAACCATGGTGCAGATGTCGTTCAAGTAGATGACAGAGAGGTTTGTTGAAAGGTCTACAGCTGCAACGTCATTGATGATAAGGGGTGTTGAATTTATGCCAGTGCTGATGAAGAGATTTGAGAAATACAGATGTCGGGCACATTGACATTCATTTTTGTAGTATGAAAACGAAAGAAATATTTTTAAAGTTTGCACCGCTATCCATCAAAATTGGGGAAATAATGTATATACTGTAAATGAATCTACAAGGTTATGATCTTGTGGGAATGGTCCATCTACCACATGTCTTGCTCACATGCCATCAAGTCCTTTGAACAAGTTGGTGTAGGTGTAACTAACTATGTTGATCAACAATATAGTATTGTGAAATACCTAAACATATATAGTGGGCAGTTGAAGCCAGTGGGTGTTGAGCTTTATTAGCCGTCTGAACCATTTAAAATGGTGTGTAACAAGTCCTATTTGCGTCGAATACAGGTGCAGAAGAGAACACGTATACGGAACCAAATGGATGTTAGTGATACCGTTTATGCGCGCAGATCTTGTATATGCTCGCAAACAGGACACGACCGTAAAAAATATCCTTCAACTGCTTTGGGTGGCAATAGTAATCAAGCTCATGGTGGACGTTTCTATTATGCCTAACTATCAATTAGTTTATGTTGTAATATTTAGTTGTTTTGTTTATGTTGCAAGATTTATAAAATAAAATTATGTTTGTTAATTATGAGTTGAACTTTTTTATTTCAGTTTTTTTAATGATAATTAAAAAAAAATTATATATTCGGAAGAACTCGAAACAACATTGAAATTTCATAAAGTTGATTAATTTAATGTTAGTTATGTTTGTTATTTTATATATGTGTGTTGTCTTGTCGAACAAAAAAAAGCTGCCCAATTGATATAAAGCTATTTCGTACCCGTCAGAACCTTTAACATGCAAAACATAGTGTGGTTAAATCGTCATTATATATAGCATGTAAATACAATACGCTATACCTTAACGGCTAAAGTTATCGTTGTATTTTGACGTTATATATAGCAAGGTAATTTTTTTAACACTTATTAAGGTACTTCGAGTCCAAAACATTCACAATTGCAATTGGGTTCCGGATTCGTCACTGAACCATACAATAATTGGTACGACCTAGTAATTACTTCCATCAAATTATCAGTCATTTTAACAAGCTGAATTTGTTTCGCTCCCTGCATTTTGTTTTATGTGATCTTATTTACAATTAATAAGGATTGTACAAAAAAAATAATTAAACTTAGTGATTTTAAAATGTCATAACATTGGTATGATTATAAAGAAATCCCATTCAATGAAAAATAAAAAGTGTACTTGTGATTGTTTCGCCTGATTTAAAAGGGATTATTCTTTATTTAATATACTTAAAAAGAAATAACATCACATAAATTAAGAAGGAGGAGTCATATGTAATGTTTTAGAAATATAAGAAGTTTTTTATAATCTTTTTTCTAAATATAAACTTCTTGTTTAATTAGTGGAATGTTAAATAAATGAGATAGTTAAAGAGAGATAACTGTATGGATTGAAATCAATATTTAGAATATTCAAACCAAGATAGTATTAGGGGAAGGGTTTTCAAGTCATTATTTGTCGAAATGGCCCGAGAAGTGGCGAAGCCTGTGGTCGAAGAGTCAACAAATGACGAAGTCGAAGAGTCAACAAGGGTTCAGGCCGAGGTCGAGTGCCTCCGATGAAGCATAACGGCTAGTTTCAAGACATGATGTGATAGAAAATATTCTTAGTGTATATTTTCTGCAGCGTATGTTTCCTATAAATAGAAAAAGGTATTATGATAGGGGCCATGTGATATTTCTTTATTTTTAAAAAAGATACTTTACTTGAAAAATAGAATCAGATTTCATTTGCTAAGATACAAACATCACTCATTCACTGAGATTCGGACAATACTTTGCCATTAGATATGAGAATAACTTGAATAAAGAACATCCACTCACTCCATCCATTCTTGGGTGACTCATTTATTCTATTTACTTAAATGTCATTTATTGCTATTTATTGTTATCGAATGCTGCATTATTGCTTCTGTTTCTAGAATATTTATTATACGCCTTCACCACAGCCCAACCATATTCACACAGTATTTGCTGCTCATTTAATAACTTCGTCTAGTAATATTATTGTTTAGCTAAAATTAACTCTTATTTATATAAATTTAATTATCTGAACTAATATCTACATTTTGTTAGCCAAACAATAACGAGTAGACAAATAATTTTATGATTAAATGCTCTTTTAGGGGTCAAGAATCCGTAATAAAATCTCTTTTACGAGGACTAACTAGGTTATTAAACGAATCCGATATGATGATTTTTATGACTATTATTCATTAGGTATATAATTTTTTGTCGTATTTTTTTTCTTCAATCAATTCTTTTGTCATATTAGGCAAGTAAATGATGGAAGTACATGAGTAGCAATACTGGATCCACATGGAGGGGCGTGGGGCACGTGCACCCATGCTTCTCTCCTTAGGCTGTGTATCACATGAATATTTTTCGGATAAAGTACTTAATTTTTTACGTGGGAATCCATGTTCAAAAGAGCATTTGGTGCAGTTGTAACTTTGTGCACCATTGACCCCTAGGTATAGTGTTCGAATCAACTTCCCTATCTTCTGTCTCTCAGCCATTTTTCTATTTCTTTTTCGTTCTTTTCTGTTCTGTTCAAATTCCATGCCCTATATTTCTTTTCTTTTCTTTGTTTGTCATGCATTCTTCTGTTTTTGGGTTCACCCTTTGATATATCCTTGAATTAAATATTGAGTTTAATACTTGTAACTATAAATAATGATGCTATTATTGATAGTTCTCCAAGGTAAGTCTTAGAGAACCAAATCAAACGGTGGTCGGATAATGGTGCACCCATCCTCCTGAATTCCTAGATCCGCCTCTGCTTACACCAATAGTAGTACTCCACTTATGAGTATGTGAAAGAAGACTATTTGGTGAAAAATTTTATTTTGTGTCTCATGCAATACACTAGTTGTATGAAACTTCTCTCTATCTCACAAATTTGTGAACTCTAATCTTACATTTCTAGATCCAGGTCAGCAAAAATTTGAGTACACAAATTTATGAGATAAAAAAGAACATCATACAACTAATGTCATAATGTCTTTGGTACATGATACAAAATAAAATTTTCCCTATTTAGTACAATTAGATACGTGGAACACTTTAATTTGAACACCCTTTAGAAATGTAAGAGACTATGAATTTGAAATGATGGCATTATAATGCAACTTTTAAAATATCATGGTATACCCAGTTTTCACACTGGTCAATGAAAAATAGCCAGCGTTTACCAAGTCAATAAAAAATAGCCACTATTTTATTGCAACAGGGACCGGTCCAGTATAATATACGGGAGTTCTGGTACATTTGTGTACGAACTCCAGCATATTATGCTGGACCGGTATACTTTGCTAACTCCTGTAAAATTTACGGGAGACTGGAGCACCAGTGCTCCAAACTCTAGTATATTATACTGGACAATTATATTTGCTGGAACTCCCGCAAAATTTGCGGGAGTTCCAGCATAATTATGCTTGAACTCTTGTAAAATTTGCGGGAGTTCCAGCATAGTTATCCTGGAACTCTCGTAAAATTTATGGGAGTTCAAGCATACTTATGCTGGAACTCCCGTAAAATTTGCGAGAGTATTTTTCCGGATTTTAAACAGTGTTTTTGCTCATATTTAAAGTGGCTAAATTTCGATGACTTTTGAAACTTGGCTATTTTTCAACGACCAGTGATAAATCTGGCTATTTTTGAATTTCTTTCGAACTTTAAGTTGGTTTCTAAAAGGCTTTTAACTTATCAGAAACTATGAATTATGAATCCTAAAGTTGCAATATTTTAGTTTTGGAGCCTAACTAATCCAAATTTATGAATCCTAAAGTTGCAATACTTTAGTTTTGGAGCCTAACTAATCCAAATATATGCAGAAAGTCTCACTTTAAAATAAACCACTCTTTACCATATAGCATATATAGCTAGCGTTTGGACATAAATCTTAAATTTATTTTGAAAAATCTGATTTGGGTGAAGTTTGGTTTGAAGATGAAAATATGTTTGGACATACGATTTCAAAACATATTTTCCAACTTTATTTTGAAAAAATATGTATATAATTCCCAAATTTTGGAAATTTGGCCCAAAATCAGCTCAATAGCTGATTTTGGAATTTGAAATTTTTGATCTGAGATTTGGCCAAAATATAAGCAAAATTTATGGCCAAACATGAGTTTTAAAAATAAATCTCAAATTTATTTTGCCAAAACTTATGGCCAAGCGGGCCATAACTTCATCGTCAAGAGGCTCTTTCTCTTAGTATGAATAAAGAAATTTCTGCCACCTCATCACAATCTTTGGTGGTCTAGCATCGCAATAAATCCATATAATGTGTGAGAATTAGTTGTGTAAAAAAATATTATTCTACTTTTATTCTAAAAGTATATATGCACATTTTTGCGATTCAAAATTCAGATAAAGTAAAATTGGACTAACATTTAAAAACACATTCTTTCGATTTTGCTAATTAAAAAAGATACAATTATTCAACTTTCATAATTGAACAAAATTTATTTATGATAATTAGAAGGGAGTATAATAAAAGAAAAGGACCAAAAAAATAAAATAATTGCTAGTTAAAAATGCTATGACTAGTCTCCCATTATATAATTAGGGAAAGAGAAAAGGAAACAGTAACATCCAATCGTCTCCACTTTTCTGCAAAAAGCAAATCAATCATTCAAACAAAGATAGAAAAAGTAAAACCAGTAAGAAACCAACTATTCTTTTATCTCTTAACACATGAAAAAGTAAATACATATATTTGGTAAAGGTGTAAGTGATGCATGCCTGGCAGAATTTAATAACCTTACAAACAAACCCCAATTGTTAATACAAATTGTAAATCTTCCCCACTAATTCAACCATATTGCTAGCTGCCTCGTATGCATTTCTTACATCTCATGTTATACTTTGCTATACTATGAGATTAGCAAAAAACCACAAAAATATCCAAAACAAACAACACTTAAAGCGGATCGCGCCGCTTTGTTATAACATGCTATGGTCTCAACGTCCTCACGAGGTAGTGATAAGTTTCACGAAGACATAGACGATAGATGAAGAGTTAAAGAAAATAAGGAGTAAAATGCTAAATAATTAAACTTAGGTAAACTCGGACCGCTACCCTCAATTCCCCACAATGCATAGTGTCGATCTCCCAATTCTGCACCTTCCAAATAGATAGCTAGAAACTCAAGAGATCGAAATTGCATTGTTTTTTTCTTTCTTCTTGTTTTAGTTATTTACACAACTTTTTCCTTCTTCTCTTCTTCCTCCACAACCAACTTATTCCTTCATATCCACCTTCAGAGTCAGCAAACGTAATCATGCTAGTAAGCTATAAGAGTGAGAGAAAAGGTGAAAATGGAAAAGAAAAAGATGTTGACAATGTTGGATAAGCTTAAGCTAAGCCAAGAAAAAGTGAGAGTATGAAGAGGAAGAGGTACACAATGAGTCGTATATAAAGGCGAGATTATAGCCTTTGGTCTAAATCGGCTGCAATTTTATTTTACTACACTTATTTACTATTTTCACCGTTTCAAATTATGTGTCGTGCTTCTCTTTTACAACTCTAAAAAAATATTAATTAGGAAAAGGATTGGACTATTTTTCCCTTATTTACTCCTTCCATTTTTACTTCTAAAAATAATTTTTTTTTACTTGTCACTTTTAGCATATCAAGAGTAAACAATTTTTTTTTCATGTTAGACTCACGGTATTAATTACTCATTTCAAATTATTTTTTCAAATCCATTAAAAATATGCATCAACTAATATGAGTATCATGATAAATTGTGCGTTTTATTTATTATTTCTTAAGGGGTGGGCAAAGCCCATAGTGGACAAGTAAAAGTGAACTGAGGGAGTACGTTTTAAAATATATTCTCTCTTCATTGAATATTTATTCTATTTATGTGTTATCTACATCTTCAAGAACAATTATTTGTAAGGGTAAAAAATGGAAAAATATAATTTATATTGTTTTGAACTTGTAAAATGATAAATAATTTGAGACAATTATTTTTAGAAAGCACGACAAATAATTCGAGAAAGAGGGAATGGAAGTCTATTACTCCCTCTGTCTCAATTTATGTAAAACTTTTCGTATTTCAAAATTTAAACTTCTTCATTTTAATTATGCATTTGGACATAAGAAAATTCAACTTTTCTAAAGAACATTTATATATTTGAAAACATGTAAAATGTATTATAAATTACAATAACTAATAACTCAAAATATTTAAAAGATATATAAAAAATTATGGTAAAATAAGAAGTCGTTTGACTCTTTAAGTTTGAACACATTCGCATAAATTAGGACATGGAGAATAGTATTAGAGCAAAGTAGTGTAGAATACCACTCTTTCCGATTCACAATAAGTGTCCAATTTGCTTTTAGCACGCCCATTAAAAAAATACTAAATTTTATACAAAAATACCTACTATGACTAAATTACCCCTAATTAAACATTTAATGTGAGGAGTAAGAAAACTTTTTAGGGATATATACATAGGGGTTATTTTGTAAAAACAAATTGAATTCTTTCTTGATTACATAACTAGGCATTTATTTTGAACCAAAATAAAAAAGTAAATTGGACACTTGTTATGAACCGGAGGGAGTACTAGTAGTCATGGTCCAAGAAGGAGGTTTAAGGGCATGTTTGTGGGGAACGTAAAAAAACTCCACTAACTCGATTTCCAAGGCTCTTGGGGAATTAAATTTATTACTCTACAGAAGAAGGAAATTGCAAATTAAAGTGGCACATTTGGTGGGGTTAGGGTTTGTCTGTAACTGTGTTTATTGAACGTGGTTCACTTTTGGGGGTGTACATGTTGGCTTTTGATACTAACCTATCACACTCAACTCAAGACAAAAGTCCTCATGACCAACTTTTGAGTTTTATTACCTTATTATTATTGAAGATGGTGTCAATTACTTTTCTGTGTAGTAGCTCACAGCATTCTATGATGAGAATATAATATCAAGATGCGACACTCTCTTTTTCTCTTTTCGACGAGGAGAGAATGACGTAAATATTTGATACGAGTAAGTTTTAATTTTATCATGAGTTAGAAGTAGTGGCGGACCTAAGTGATGGTTAGGGGTTTAACTGAATCCACTCTACCAAAAAATAATATTATATATATATGGATTAAGATTAAATTTGTGTAAATTTTATATAAATATTTACTTGAAAATGGTGTCAATTACATCATTCTATGATGAGAATATAATATCAAGATGCGAAACTCTCTTTTTTTTTTTCTTTTTGATGAGGAGAGAATGATGTAAATATTTGATACGACTAAGTTTTAATTTCATCATGAGTTAGAAGGTGTTGGGAGGCAAGTTAAGCAGTTTTAAGATTTCAATTTAATGGCATCTGAATTTTTAATTCTTTGGAAAAAAAATTAAAATGCAATATTTGTAGTAATACTATTTTTAAAAAATTCACACACACACATAGGGGCGGATCCACCCTTATGGGTGGGGTGGTATGGCACCCGCTCGGTTGGTTGTAAAATTACCTTATATTTGTTTATTTTTAAAATATAAACTAGGTGAAATATATGATTCTGCCACCCCAATTCACAAACTAGACAAATGTATCATGATTAATAGACCTTTTTAAAAGATTTTCTCGTGTGTAAAATTCAAGTTCGAATTTATCCCTTTTCGTTGTGCTTTTTATTTCTTTTGTCCATGTCATTTTCCTTTTTGGCTACCTCCCAATTTCCCATTTGTCATTTATTATTTTTATATTTTTTTTCTCTATTCTATTACTTTATCTATGATATTTAGCAAGAACGCTAAAAAAAAACTTCAAAATTTAAAAATTTCATAATATAAGCATTTCTCTTAATCTCAAATCTTTTAGTTTTTTTCTTTCAAAATCAATAACCTTGGGTCTTAACTCTTGATTCAGATTGAGATCAAAATTAATTTATAATTTTTTTTTATTATAACATAAAAATTTGTGTTATTCTATAGAAATGACCTTGTTCTATCTCACTCTTATTTTCAATGGTGACTGCCTTTTCTTTTCTTAGAATTATGCCAATATGATTTTAACGAGGGAATTTTGCATTTGATATTGATTGAGCTTCTCTCTTCGAGAGCCTAGGTTAACCTAACATACGTGCAAAAAATTGTAAGGGGCTCATTTGAAAGAAAAAATAAATTTGGAGGCTAACAACTTGTATTGTTTTGCATGGGAATGGAAAAATATAGACTATTTGTGATCATTTAAACAGCACACAGTCACAAGAACTTAATTAGAGTTGTTTAATTTTGTTTTTATTTTATCTATCGCTGGAGTTATTTATGATAATTCTAGATCGTCTCCTTCAAATTATCTTTCGAAGAAACTTAGCCAGCGTTTGGACATAAATTTAGTTGAAACTTGAAAAAATAATTTTTTAAGTAATTTTGAAAAATAATTTTTGGAAGTTGAAATTATATTTGGACATACATTTTATTTGAAAAAAAATTTGAAGTTTTGTGAGTGAGAGAAATTTCACCCAAAATCTATTCTAAACTAGATTTTGGGAACTTGAAAATTAATTTTAGAAAAATTTTAAAAATAAATTATTAATCTATAAACAAACAATATTTTCAAAAAAAAATTGAAAAAACGTTGCCAAAATATATGCCAAACGGGGCCTTAAAGTTGAGTGGATTTATCTCATATACTTTAAGAAAGGTGAAAACACCATCTTGCATAGATAATATTAAATATTTTACACCATTAGGTAAATCTAGCTATAAAGAGTTGGTAACTTTTAAGAAAAAATGATAAAAATATTCTCTTATGTTTAGGGTCGGTTCAAAATGACCCCTTAATATATTTTTGAGCAATTTTGGTCCTCTAAGTTAATTTCATCCAAAAGGGAGCACTTCTGATTTTCGGCAAAAATTTAACAAACTCTGGCTGTTAAAATTTATTAGAACAATAAAAGAAAAAATAACCAAAACATGCCAGGAAAGTGTCGTCAAATATCAAAAACCGCAACACAAAAATTGTATCAAACACAAGAATGGATGAAAAGTAACCGAAAATACACATCAAAAAACTGCATCAGACTTTAGAAAAAAAAACAAAAATAGGAGAAATTATTATTATTGTACCTCCAAATATGAATCCACGCTAAATCCTTTATCACTTCTAACAACTAGAGTTAGTTAAATATTTGACGAAAACCTAAGTACTCACCTTTAACAAAATTTAAGGACCAACTTTGTTAGGAATATATTTAAGGGACCATTTTAAACTAAGCCCAACGCGAGGGAGCATTTTTGTCACTTTTCTAACTTTTCATATAGTAACTTGAAATATAGAGTTTTAACCTTTTATAATAAGTCGTAAATCTTTTTTTTTTTTTTTTGGGAAACAAGTGCATATAAGTAAATTCAAATATAACATTTCTAAAAAATATGAGTGATTTTATTTTGTGTCTCGTATAATTTATACTAGTTGTATGAGACCTTTTTTTATCTCACATATTTGTGGACCCATATCTTACATATCAGGGTCCAAAAAAATTCTAGGACCACACAGTGTGAGATAAAAAAGAGGTCTCATATAACTAGTATAAGTTGTGTGCGAAAAAAGAAAAATCGTACCACTAGGTATAGTAGTCAAACAAGGCAATTGATTTCTTCATTGAAAGTGCGCTGCTTACAGTCCCTTTTTCAAGAATTATTGCAATCTTTTGCTACTGTCAAGTTCTTTATGGTCCGAGGTGGAGTTGAAATTTAAATTTATTGGGTTTGATATTCTAATTCTTTAACGCTAATGAATTTAAAATTAAGAATTTGTATATATTTAATAAAATTCTTAAGACAATAAGGTCTGGACTAAAGTTATTAGGTTCGATCGAACCTCTACCCCTGTTTATGGCATGGCTTAAGATAAGGAGAAGACATTGAAAGATGTTGCGACCAACAGCAAATGATTTGAAACTTATGTGTTTGATACTTTAAATTTTTTAAATTACTTGGTATTAAATTAATAATTTATGAAAATATATATTTGATGAATTTCTTAAGACGAATACATAATTTAAATCAAAACTACTGAATTCAGTCACGCTCATAGGTTCTACTTTCCTTGCGATAGGGAAACACCCTTTTTCTAGATTGGATAGCAAAGAAAGCAACAACCTAATGACATGCAAAGAAGAATGGGGTTGTTAAATCACTTTTACTATTATGGATTTATATATGAATGGCAATGGAAAAAAGCAATTTCTGAAAGCCCTCTCCTCCTTATAAGTCAGCGATAAGATTCTTGTGTTCTCTTTTTCTATTCTCTCTCAATACTTTTTCTTTTTATTATACAGCCAAAAAGTTGTCACTAATTGATTTTAATTAAACCTCGTAAGAGCATCCTAAGCTTCTAGGATAGCTACTAGCACTTGGAAACAGCTTGACCTAATTAATCAGTGGTGTAATGAGTGAAATTTTTTGAAAAGGATTCTTGCTTGTGCTGATGCCATTCCAAATTGGTAATCATATTTTGTCGGCGAAAATACTTATTTACACTCAATATTATAAATATAATCATAAAATTTACAAGTTATTATGGAAATACGGTGCAACCTAGGGAGAACCATACCCTAAAAGCTAGTTATTGAAGTGAAAGTGCCCAAAGCTATATAAACCCCACATCAACACTTTGTACTACCGATGTGGAACTCAGGTCTCATTCCTTGCAATAGATCATAAAGGGCATCCCGATGCTTCCAATAGACCATAACAATATATATATATATATATATATATATATATATATATATATATATATATATATATATATATATATATATATATATATA
>MU666645.1:16163-32129 GCA_026770625.1 Nicotiana glauca
ATTTAGTATTTTAAACTGTTATTTTGCTGAATTAATTTCCTATATTTAGGTTCCTCTATATGGCTGTATCAGACGATATGCAAAGGCTAATGCCAACAGATCAAGATCGTTCATCTGGCAAAGTCCTTGGCTTTAGAGAAGCTGTTAGAATAACACATCCATCCAACCCTAAACTCAAGAATGAGGTAATAATTAAGTGGTTTTCTCCATAATTAACAGCATTAGTTAAACTTAATTAAAAAATATTGCAATTAATAATTAATATTGAATATTATTATGATTTAGGTTGACGACAAGTACCAATATTCGTCCGATGATAACGATATCAAGGTACATGGATGGATTTGCAATCGTCCTCATGTAGGGTTTTGGGTGATTACACCAACCAATGAATATCGTAGTGGTGGACCAATGAAGCAAGATCTTACTTCTCATGCCGGTTCAACATCCTTAGCGGTAAACGATTTTATTCCGTCTATTTTACTATTTGAGGAGTCAAACAATTTTTTCTTTATATGTTTCGCTTTAGTTTTATATATATATATATATATATATATATATATATAAAAGACACATATTTTTGTATTTATTTACTTGGTGTAATTTTCTCCTGTGTAGAAGTGTTTTTTCTTAGTTGGACACGTCCATTCTTGACTTGGGGAAAAAGAGCAAAGTGAAAAAAGACGAGAATTAGAGTAGCATGCGCCCATTTATTTGGAAATTCTGAGTTTGAAGTGTCAACAAGTGTTATCTTTTCTTATGGAGCCAGGTTTGCAAATTTAGGCAAAATTCAACGTAAGTACTATTTGAAAAATCTAACATATGTTCTTTCGTGGTGGTTGAATTTGAATTTTTATCTATCTAGAGATCTGTCTTATTGAGGATATGTAACATTCTGATGCTGAAACAATGTATAATGTAAAGAACAAGTAGCAGATGTAAGTGTTTACCCTTAAATCGGATAACAATAAAATTTGTATGCGATTTTAAGAATATGTTAATTAATATGACACAAATAATCGGGAATACTAGATAAACAAGTTAAAAGACAAAATGAATGATAAAATCAGTCGTGATATTACAGCCTAGCCCGAGCTTAGGTTGAACAATGATTTTGCCCTCGATCTGAACCTAACCCAATTACGAATGAAGAACAAATAGTTAAGTAAGAACTTTTGCAACAACTAGATAGCACAAAATGAATTTGTATTACCCTTGATTTGCGTGTTACAATTCCCTCCAAAGAAAGAAAACCTCCCTTTTATATAGTAGGAGAATTTTATCCCTAATACTACATGTCTAAAAAAGGTAAAAATTTTCCTTGTTCATCAATTACTGATCTGTAACCGACATCGAGCGGGATCCCCATCGTGATATCCGGTCAGGTACGAATATCACGGGCCCTTATCCGTCGTGCATAACCGTTTACCGTATTTTTTGAGGTTTTAGAAGTCGTTCTGTGTTCGGGGAGCGTCGCTTTATCATGCCCGATGACAATACATTGTTCTTCTTTCAGGGGTCTCAGTACGAAGGGTTACCGGATTTGATTTTAGTCTTGTGTGTCCATGCCCTTCTTCTGTTTTTTCCACCAGAAAATCGAGGTATGCTCTATCCTCGATTTTACCAATATATAGTAAGTTTTATAAATATGGGTTTATAATAATATTGTTTTATACATTATTCAATTGATTTTTGAAATTTAATATTTTAAAAATAACTTAAGTAGCCCAAAACTATTTCCATTTTCTTTCACAATTTTGGAACTTCAAATTAAGATGAAAACGTTGAACATAGCATTATTCAATTGAATTTTAAAATTATTTTAATATTTTAAAGGTGACATGCATTCACGTAGGATTCTAACCGGAAAGAATCACATATCAAAGAGTGTTCACGCAGGATTCTAACCGGAAAGGATCACATACCAAAGAGTATAATGTAGATAGCTACCATAATACAAACATTAGTGGCTGCTTTCACGACTCATACATAACTTATAATATGCGATTTTTGAAAAAATTGCATATTAGATAATTTATTCAGGAGACGCTTGTGAGAATCTTAAGTTGTCCAAAATCAACCCCTAATAATGGAACAAACGAAAAGACTTGGCCTCAAATGGTGAAATAATTATCATCAGTTATGAATCTATTCGAGTTGATTCTCTTTACTTCAATAACTTTGGAATGTGGAAATTAATGGGAACTATGGACTTCATGATAAAGTAATGATAGAAGACAATAATTGGCTCCATTACTTTAAAATTTGAAAAGCCTAAGAGGCTATTGTAAATTTGTAATGTAAACACGTCAATATTTTTCTCTATTATATGCCTAGTGCTTCACTTAAGAAATTTGACCCTAGGACCTGGCCCTTTTTGACATCATCATTGCGATCATTATGCATCATAAAGTTTATATGCACATTAAACAGAAACAACTCAATATTTGTGACAATAACGAAGTGAGGGAATGTAAAAGCAGTAACTGTAGTTTCAATTCTCATTATTATTGTAAGCGGTCGATACCGGGGGCCGCGATATCAAGGCCTCTATGGCATGTCAAGCCCAATCTCGAGGGGCTCGGAGTAAAAATTGAAGTTCGACCCCGAAATGCATATCTCGAGAAAGTATGTCGAAGGCTCATCACGGCCGACCTCGAGGCAATATAAAATCAATGACCGTCATGGAAAAGCGGGAAATTCCCATAGCGTGGCTAGAACTGATAAGGTCTGCAAAGATAGTACAAACCCGTACAAGGTTGTTACACAGCTATACCAATAGCGTTTCTCTGTCATGATTAGACTTGTACTATGTTGGGATTCACCCCTTCTATATAAAGGGGGCCCAATCATTCTTGTAAAAGGACAATATTTTTTCCGCAATAGAATAATTTTCTGCTTTTCTCGCGCTTAACACTATCTTTCAACTTTATTATTTTTCACTCATTATTCTTCATTTATTGTTCTTCACTTATTACTATTGTCGGACCCCGAGGTCCCTGATTCAATTGAGTTCGAGGCCCCAGTCCTTCATCAACATTGGTTTGGCTATTGTATCCTCACTACTTGCACTCATTATTTCATGATCATTAGCTAGTATTGGAATAGATTACATATTTTTAGAACCACAAACCAAATATAATTGTCAAAACCTTTTTCCAGGTAAACAGTTTGGCCCCCACCGTGGGGCTAAAAATAATAGTGATTGTTTTGGTGCTAGTTTTCTGAAAATACAAATTATTTTTCATACTTTTTCTTGTCCAAGATTCTTTGATTTCAGGTCAAAAATGTCTAACGTAGCAAATACACATGGAAACAATGGTCTTGAGTTCCATGGAGAAGAATAGTGCAAGAACCTCGATTGTCAGTGTTCCAATGCATAACCTCGGGGCTGCGCCATCACCAGTCCCCGTCGATGTAGGCTCACGCAATGCTTTGCATGTCGATGTGGATACTGATACTGATGGAAGCATGCGTGGAGTTGACCAACATGACGCGCAAAGAATCCTAGGTCGAGAAGAAAGAGAGGTTAGACTTCATGTCATTTTTTAGATGTTACAAGCACAACAAGTGGCTATTGCTCAACTATAGAGTCAGCGGAAGACTTCGAGTACAGCAGGACCAGAAGTAGTTCCTCAAGTTGAGCAAGCACCAGAAAGATCGAGTAATAATAGGTCCGGAGCAGACCCCACTATCGTGAAGATGCTTGACGATCTCACCAAAAGGATCGAGTCAGGAGAAAAAAAGACAGAAGCCAACACAAAAAAGTGAAGACCTATAGCTCAAGGGCCGATCAGATCCCAGGCGCACCTCCAACTTTGAAGAGGGTAGATTTGAAGAAGTTCGTGCAGAAACCATTTCCATCGAGCGCGACTTCGAAGCCCTTTCCGAATAAGTTTAGGATGCCTGATATCCCAAAGTACAATGGGACCACAGACCCCAATGAGCATATTACCACTTGCACTTGGGGTATAAAGGGAAATGACTTAAAAGACGATGAGATTGAGTCTGATTTATTGAAGAAATTTGGAGAAACGCTATCCAAGGGGGCCATGATGTGGTATCAGTGCAAGCCTTCACCCAGGACTTGAATGAAAGAAGCTCAATAGCTTCGAAGCAGCTGAAGCAAAAATTGATTGAGTATCCCGTTGTGACTTAAGCGGATGTGCATAACAGGTACCAATCAAAAATCAGGATCAAGGAAAACCAATTGGGAGCCCCCTCGGGCTCAGTATATCCCAACAGGTTATTAGCTAGGGAATCACAAAATGAAGAAAGAGAGCCGAGACCGAAAGATACCAACCATATGACGAAGATCGAAGGAATGCCTCGAGGCGTAATATACCACGGGATGATCGAAGGGTAGATCGAGGCCAAAGTTCTGGGTACCAATGAGAAAAACCGGGTTTGAAAGGATTTCAGGGCCATTGGAGTCACCCTGACTGTCAGAGTACGACTTTAACATCAGTGCCCCTTACATCGTATCAGCCATAGGTAAAATCAGAGGTACCAGGTGGCCAAAAAACCATGCAGTCAGATCCTTTCCAAAGGAACCCTAACTTAGTATGGAAATACCATGTCACTCACTGTCGTAGGACCAAGGATTGTAGACAGCTTCGAAAAGAGGTAGCCTGGTTATTCAATAAAGGGCACCTTCGAGAATTCCTCACTGACCGGGCTAAGAATCACCTTCGAAGAAGGATGCAAATAGAAAAAATGAATAGGAAAAGCCGCAGCATATCATTTATATGATTAAGGGAGGAGTTGGCGATCCGCAGGAACCCATTTTCAAATGAACGAAAGTATCTATCACAGGGTAAAAACAAACTCGGAGCTACATACCCGAGGATGGTATCAGATTAACGGAGAAGATATCGAGGTAACTCGCCCAACATAATCAGGTCATACTCGCCTCTCGAGTCCTGAATGAATTCAACATGGCAAGTAAGGCAACGAAAGGGGAAATCATCCTCCTAGTCAACGTGGTTGACACAATTCAAGATATCAAATTTCATATCATCGAAGGTGACGTGAGTTACAATGCCTTGTTTGGAAGGCCATGTATACGTGGTATGAGGGCAGTGCCATCAACTCTTCATCAAAATGATGAAGTTCCCAACAAAGGATGGTATAAAAATGGTGTACGGGGAACAACATGCGGCAAATGAGATGTTCACGGTACACGACTTGGCACCAGCATCGACATTTTCCATCTTGAAGGAGTCAAAAGACAAGCAGACAGCCAAATAACAACCACATTCTATACCACCAATTGAACCCGAGGGACAGGTGATCGGTGAGCAAGTGGTCAAGGATGATGAAGAAGACTTCCTTACTCCTCGAGCCTTCATTTCCCTCGAAGAGCCAGATAAAACAAAGCCGACAGTCGAAAAGCCGTATTAGTCGAACACCTTCCAGATCGAAAGGTATATCTGGGAACGGGATTAACCTCCAAACTCAGGAAAAAATTCATTCGCTTTTTTATTTGATAGCGTTGACTGCTCTGATTGGTCCCATTTAGACATGATAGAGATCCCGCCAGAGATAACCACCCATCAACTAAGCGTCGATCCCAGGTTCAAACCGATGAAGCAAAAAAGAAGACCTCAATCCGAGGTAAAACATGCATTCAGCAAGGACGAGGTAATAAAAATTCTCAAAATAGGATCCGTTAGGGAGGTGAAAAAAACTTGAATAGCTAGCTAATGTAGTAGTAGTCCCCGAAGAGGGGAATACAATGAAAATGTGTGTAGATTATGAAGGTTTGAATAAAACCTGCCCCAAAGATTCATTCCCATTGCCCAACATCGATCATTTGATTGATGCTACGGCCGACCAAGAGGTCTTCACCTTTCTCGGCGCCTACTTCGGGTACAGTCAAATTCAAATGAACCCGGAGGACCAGGAAAAGACTTCGTTATCACGAAGTATGGCAATATTGTCATAATGTGATTCTACCTAAGGAAAACTCAACAAATATTCAAGGCTTCTTTTTAATCAACCTCGAATACTCCTGGGAATCACCCTCGGAGGTTACTTCTTCAAAAGAATCAAGTCATGCCAAAGAGGGCCTCGATAGGAGAATGTTGTAATAGGCTTAACGGTCATGTGTCCATATAAAATGGCTCAAGGGCCAAATACTCCCGAATACTCGGAGGTTGTCATCAACAGTCAACTTATCGAGCCATCAAAGACTCGAACTCATAAGATCTCGATGAGGCAACATCGAACTCATAAGACCTCAATGAGGCATCATCAAACTCATAAGACCTCGGTGAGGCGACATCGAATATATAAGACCTCAATGGGGCAAAATCAAGCTTATAAGACCTCAACGAGGCATACTCAAACTTTTGAGACCTTTAAAAGGCATAACCCCGATATTAAGGCCAAGGCTATATATTCGAACTTGTAAAATCCCTAAAAAGGTATACCCTCGATATAAAGTCCGAGGTCATCTCACCGGGGGACTAAAGGCTACAGCCGAATACAAAGACTACGGTCACATGAAAAGGCTACGGCCAAAATAATGCGGCTCGAAGATGTCTGACTTCCGCCATAAACCTAAAGGCAGTCGAATACATCGATAATACTTCGAAAAAACCGGCTAATCAGGCTACCTTCAGCATAAGCAAAGGAGCTTCGATAATATCAGCTTCGAACAATGTAAAGGCTTCAAAAAAATCACCCTTCGAGCAAACCTTACGAGGTACTAAATTATTGTCACATATCGACTTATAATCAAGGTTCCCATTTGAACCATCAAAAAGTTGGACGGATACAAAAACATGGCAAGGCATAACAAAATTTTAAATGTCTTTAGCCAAAATGGGGGAGAATATAACCACATTGCAGGTCGAAATTGACCCAACCTAAAAAGAGCCTAGGGGCTGATTTGTAAGAGCCTAAGAGCCAACCTAAAAAGCCTAAGAGCCATTTTAAAAGAGCCTAAGGGCCAACAAAAAGAGCCTAAGGGCTAATTTGTAAGAGCCTAAGAGCCATTTTAAAAGAGCCTAAGGGCCAAAAGAAAGAGCCTAAGGGCCAAATCAGAAAAGTGCCAAAGGGTCGATGTTTTTAAAAGTTAAGGGTCAATACCTGAAGAACTCAAAGTCCAAATCACATTGTGCTCGAAACCTCTTCTAAGTTCGGGCTCAAAAACCTCGAGCTAAGGCTTAGCTCAAAAATCAGACTCTAAGTGGTCACCTATTATTGCTCGCCTATCAAGCACAAACAAACTAAGGGTTTTGTATTCTAAGTCCAACACATCGGAAATAAAAATTAAACCACAAAGGCAAAGAAAAAGGCAAGATGGAAATTTATACAAAGATGAAACAAAAGGATCCTTTCCTATAATGGAGGTCGCAAAATATATTTACAAAGCTCCTACGTGGAGCCGAGAAAAAAGAATAAAGCCTAATCCTTGGCCGGGGTCACTTGGTCGGATGAAGTTACCTCAAGATCTGCACCCTCGACACCCTGGTCATCAATGGCTTCTTCCCCCCTAAACCATAAACCTAAAACCCTAAACCCTAAACCCTAAACTATAAACCCCCCTAGGCACTTGCCTAGTGGATTGCCAAAAAAAAACCATAAACCCTAAACCCTAAACCCCCCTTTTTCCTCTCTCCGCAAAATCAACTCATCCGATCTTTACTCAGCCGATACTGCAGGTCTTCCCTATACAATAATCCTCCTAATTCAGTGATTGTTGATTCGAATAGAGCTATGGTAGGAACAAGCGCAGTAATCGAATCGATCAGCTCCACTGTGATCGGAAAAGAGGTGGAAGCGAACAGTCAATTTGATCTGACGGATGTGGCGGAGCCGGTGCCGGTAGTAGCGAAATCGGAGGATGTAGATGGCGCGTTTAATGATGCTGAGGAGCAGAAGAGGGAGATTGTGTTAGGGAGGAACATACATACAACGTGCTTAGCTGTTACGGAACCTGATGCTGATGATGAATCTACCGGTGATAAGGAAGCCTATATGGCTAGTGTTTTGTCTCGGTATCAGAAGACTCTTACTGATCGAACTAAGTACCATTTAGGGTATCCATATAATTTGGACTTCGATTATGGTTCACTCACACAGTTGCAACATTTTTCCATCAATAACTTGGGGGATCCATTTATTGAGAGTAACTATGGTGTGCACTCAAGGCAGTTTGAAGTTGGGTTTTTGGACTGGTTTGCACGCCTATGGGAAATAGAGAAGAATGAATATTGGGGATACATCACAAACTGTAGAACTAAAGGAAATCTTCATGGAATCCTTGTAGGGAGAGAAGTATTTCCCGAAGGAATTTTGTATGCTTCGAAGGAGTCTCATTATTCTGTTTTTAAAGCAGCACGAATGTATAGAATGGAATGTGTGAAGGTTGACACTCTACTAACTGGTGAAACAGATTGTGCAGACTTAAAAGTTAAGCTACTAGCAAACAAGGACAAACCTGCAATCCTGAATGTCAACATCGTAACCACTGTGAAAGGAGCCGTTGATGATCTTGATCTTGTCATAAAAACCCTTGAAGAGTGCGGGTTTTCACATGATCGGTTTTATATCCACTGCGATGGGGCTCTCTTTGGTCTTATGATGCCATTTGTCAAGCGTTCACCGTAGGTTACTTTCAAAAAGCCAATTGGTAGTGTGAGTGTCTCTGGTCACAAGTTTGTGGGATGTCCAATGCCATGTGGTGTTCAACTGACAAGGTTGGAGCACATTAATGCCCTTTCTAGGAATGTGGAGTACCTTGCTTAAAGGGACGCCACTATCATGGGAAGTCGGAATGGGCATGCTCCACTTTTCCTTTGGTGCACCCTGAACAGAAAAGGGTACAAGGGATTCCAGAAAGAAGTCCAGAAGTGCCTAAGGAATGCTCATTACTTAAACGATCGCCTTATAGGAGCTGGAATCAGTGCTATGCTGAATGAACTGAGCAGCACAGTTGTTTTTGAGCGACCTAAAGATGAGGAATTTGTTCACAAGTGGCAACTTGCTTGTAAAAGAAATATGTCACATGTTGTTGTAATGCCTAGTGTCACAGTCGAAAAGCTGGATGACTTCTTGGACGAGTTAGTTAAAGCACGATCAATCTGGTACAAGGATGAGAACGTCAAGCCTCCTTGTCTAGCTGCAGATATTGGGAGTCGAAACTGTTGCTGTCCTCAGCACAGGGGATGTAATTCTTAGATAGAGAAGCTATAGGTTTCTCATTGTTTCTGTAGGAAACATTAGAGCCATTGTGCCACTGATGGTTGAATTAGAGAAGCTATTATTTTCTGTTGTTTCTGTAGGAAGCCTTAGATTCTTTGTAGAAGTGATGTTTGAATTGTGACTTGGAGTCATAGAAGTGTATTGTTGTAGCCCTTTTGCTTATGCAAATATGTGTTATCATAAGGAATGATTTTCCAAAAAAAAAAAAAAAAAAAAAACCAAAACCCAAAAAAAAAAAAAAAAAAAAAACCTAAACCCAAAAAAAAAAAAAACAACCCTAAACCCTACGCGGACTTCTTCTTCATCTTCGTCGCTCTCTGAGCCACTAGCTGAATCCTCATCGGAAGTAAGAAATGCCTCCGATTCTTCCTCTAAGGTCGTCACTCTCTTGATCTCAGTGGATAAATCGAAACCCTTTGCATGTATCTCCTCGAGAGCCTGCCTTCGAGATTCATACCGAGCATGGTCAAAGGCTCGAGCTAGTTTGAGTTTGGCCTCAGCAAATGCCGTCTTAGCCCGAGTATTTGCAACGGTAGCATCATCCCGATACGAATATATGAGCTCATCCATCTCGTATTTAATCTGGGACATCTCAGCAACTGATTTAGCATGGAGATCTTTGTACTTACGACTTTCTCCCCTTGCCCCTTGGAGTTGATGCACAACCAAGGTCAGCTTTTCTCGAAGAGTTTCTTTATCGAAGGCCACTTTATCCATGTGCTGCTTTAGCCCAAGGATTTCAGTATCTCTAACTTTAAGCTCTTCTCGTATTAGGTCATATTTTTGTTTAAGCTGAATGAATCAAATTAAGGCATTAAACGCTCAGTTGACTAAAGCACAAAAGTAAGCCCACGAAGGTCTTATTACCTACTCATCGAGATGGACCGCTCTCGAGACATCCTCTCCAAATGTGCTCGAAGGTCATCTAGCTCCCCCTCCTTTTGGGCATAAAGGTCCTTAAGCTCGTTCAATTTAGAAGTCAGCTTCCTAAACTTGTCCTCACAGTGAACCAACTCAGCTTGTGACTTGGAAAACGCTTGGTTGAAGAGCATCAAGGCCGAGAAACACAGAGAAAAGGAGTCAGAAAAACAATAATTGAAACTCAAAATACAGTGTTCAAGTCAAGATTACCTATTTTCGGAGCTTCTCAGCTTCTTCAAAAATCAATGAGGCATCGATATCGGGGCCTTCCTCAACCCTGGCAAAATATCCTTCAAATATATCATTCTCTTCGGGGGATGCTCCCACGCTGGGAGTTTCCATATCTTGGGTATCCCGTATTTGTCCAAGAGAGAATGATGGGCCCAACGGAGACTCATCTACATTGATCACCTCGAGCGGTTCAACTAGGGCCCTCTCTCTCCTTCGAAGGACTTCGTTATTGGTTTTTTCGGATTCATAAACTAAGTTCCTTTCGTCACCCGATGTGTTTTGGTCGTTGGTTGGATCAGGGACTTTGTCTGAGCACCCCTTAACAATTCCCTCATCTCGAGTCGGGACCATCTCGGCGGCCTCATTTCCAGCAGCTTTTGGTTCGGTCACCTTCGGCTCAATAGACCTCAAAGCAACAAGGCTTCCTCTTCCCCTAAGTACAAGCGGGCAGTCATCATTATCTTCGCCCTCAACATAAAGACTCTCGGCCACTTCCTGAGTTAAGGCCACTGTGTCAGCTTCAGACTTCTGAACTTTAGCCTTTTTCGGCTTCGGGGACTCAGCTGGTGATTTCTTCTTTCTCTTTTTCTCCTTAGCAGGCTTCGGGGTATCTTCTTCCCCAGGTGGGGGTTCCCTCATCAAAACGGCCTCTCCAAGGCCTGCATAAGCACAAAGGGTGAAATACTATCGAGAGATATCTTCTCTAAGGATTTCAAGTTTGAAAGAAACAAAAACTCACCATGGTTTTTGTCCTCCCAACGGGTCTTAGCGAGATCACACCACACACACTTAATATATGGACAGGTCGAATCGAATTGTTGGACCCAACCCGGGAGATCGTTGACAGCACCGAGGTACCACTCGACAGTTTCATCATTGAAGTGAGTTAATTCAAAGGTAAGAAAAGATATCCTATTAGCGAAATATTTTTACTTACGTTTCATATTTCATTCCTCAGGGAATGACATTTTCTCAGCGGGGATCAGGTCCGAGGTCCTGACTCGGACATAGTGGCTCATCCACCCGCAGTCCCTGGCCTCATCGATGCTAGCAAAAAAGGCCTTCAGGGATCGACATTTTAACTTAATCAAGCCACCTCGATAAAGTTGGGGGCTATACAGTCTAATCAAATGATCAAGGGTAAAAGGCATCCCCTAGACCATGTTCGAAAAATACCTAATCATATAAATGATGTGCCAGAATGATGCATAGATTTGTCCAAGAGTCACCAGATATTGTCTGCAAAAATCGAGGATCACTGGGTCTATCGGTGGTGAAGAGGCTTCTATCGGGCCTAAGATGAAAGGATATGTGTATACACTAAGGAAATAGGATTTGTGTTTGGTTATGTCTTTTTCACGTGAAGGAATCTCTACTTCTACTGCCTCCCCCCAATGGCAATCAACCTTCACTTTCTCAGTTTCAGTTATTAGGCTGATGTATCGCGACATAGGTTTATATCGTCTCGAAACAGAGGAAGTTTTTTGGACCTTTGAAATCAGAAGATGTTTCACAAGGCCTGGGAATACACTCTTCAATGCGAGGTGGTACTACCATTTTGCTCTTAGATGAGCGTGATGAAGAAGGGGCTTTCTCCTTTTAGGGAGCAGTTTTAGAGGGTTTTGCCATTTTTGCTGTAAAATCTCAGAAGGAGAAGAAGAAATTGGTTGAAAGATCAACACAAGAAAGAAGTGAGCGTATAAACACAGTTGCTAAAGATCTGAAGACGTTGTGAAAGGCAAACGTTTAATGAACGAAGGATTGAGGTATTTATAGGGATAAGTCATGCGTGTTGAAGAAGGTAAAAGGACGGCCAACCGCCATATTCGATTTAAAGCTTTTCGAGAATCGTACATGTGTGACTTTTGCACGTCCTTTCTATCACATCAATCATTAACCTCACGTGACTGGCATCTTGAGGGGGACATCGAAGAGTCAAGGAATTCAAATCATTTCTTATCATTTCATTCTAAGAAATACGTGGACTATTTGTATGTGATTGATACCGGGGGCCCCGATATCAAGGCCTCTATGGCATGTCAAGCCCAATTTCGAGGGGCTTGGAGTAAAAACTGAAGTTCGACCCCGAAATGCATACCTTGAGAAAGAATGTCGAAGGCTCATCACGGCCTACCTCGAGGCAGTATAAAATCGATGACCGTCATGGAAAGACGGGAAACTCCCATGGATGCATAGCTAGAGCTGATAAGGTCTGCAAAGATAGTACAAGCCCGTACAATGCTATTACACAGTTGTACCAATAACGTTTCTCTGTCATGATTAGACTTGTACTATGTTGATATTCACCCTTCCTATATAAAGGGGGCCCAATCATTCTTGTAAAAGGACAACATTTTTACCGCAATAGAACTTTTTTCTTCTTTTCTCGCACTTAACACTGTCGTTCAGCTTTATTATTTTTCACTCGTTATCTTCATTTATTGTTTCACTTATTGCTATTATCGGACCCCGAGGTTCCTAATTCCATTGAGTTCGAGGCCCCAGTCCTTTCATCAACATTGGTTTGGCTATTGCATCCTCACTACTTGCACTCATTATTTCATGATCATTAGTTAGTATTGGTATAAATCACATATTTTTAGAACCACAAACCAAATACAATTGTTAAAATCTTTTTTCCAGGTAAGCAATTATCTTTCTCCTTTCTCCTTCTCAAATTCATTTGTAATACAAAAAATCTTATTCACGAAGAAAAGACAATACATGTGAGGGAAATGCTAGAGAATTTATAGTCATACATTTGAAAAAAAAAAAGGCACACCAAGAATCTTATAGACTATGTTTGAAACACCATGGAAAAAAGATAATAAGTAAAGGTAACTAATCAAAATGATAATATTGAGATAATCAAATGCTTAATTCATACCTTTGTACAATTATTATCAATGATAGATGGAGACAGTGGCAAAGCTAGAAATTTCTCCAAGAAATTTCAAACTTGAAAAAAGTGGGGGAATAAATCTCTGATAAAGGGTATTCTATATATATTATACACCTCTAAAACCTAATACTTTACATATATATATATATATATATATATATATATATCACAAAGGATGGTCAATTGATCATCCTTGATAAGTTGTAGCTTCGCTCCTGGAGGGAGACATATCACGAGGTATTTAACTAGCAGAGAGATATTCAAGATATTATAGCTTTGATCTTTACGATTTTAGTATTTAATATATTATATTTTAAAATTATAATTTTAAAATTTTATATTTGTTAAATAAGCTGAACTCGCGTTTGTTAACTTGTAGGAGTAAAAAAACAATAACAATACCCAGTATAATCTCACATAGTAGAGTTTGGAGGGAGTATTGTGTTCGCAGAGTTTACTACTACCTTGTGGAGGTAGAGATGTTGTTTCCAATAAAACTTCGGCTCAAGATTGTAGGAGTAAGAGTAACTAAATTAAATTGGAAATGGATTAGTTGCCTCACATTTCTAATTTTCTTCTAATTGTTAAAAAAATCGATGATTAGATAATTAAGGGCCTAATCGACGCCTCATGTCTCGTACGAAAAATCCAAAAGTATATCCAACAGAACAAATTGATAAATTATAACGAAGTGTGCAGTGATTTTTGTCTAGAGAAAAGTGGACACATAGCGGCGCATGAGGCCTCGAGGCCCTCATTCGTATAAATTCCGCCGTTCACAATTACATTCCCTCACTCTTTTAGCCGTTTCAAGCACTTGTCTACTCTTATAAATGGGTGCATATGCCCTTTTAACTCAGCAAAAACTTATTGAAGTATGTAAAGGTAAATTTTAAAAGACTTGCATATTTCTTTTTATGGAAAGTGGGTCTGCAACAATCACGACTTATATCACTAATCGTCAAATTTTTTTTTACAAGTAGATAAACCGTGTCCGAAACTTTCTTGATGTTTTTTTATACAAAAAAACACATTTTTAGTGTTAAAAAAAAAGTTACATTAATAAGCATTTCGCAGTATAATACTGCAAATTACTTTAATGGAATTTTAGCCGTTAAAGCAATTCGCATTATTATATTATGAATTATTAAAAAAAAAAAATTTAGCAATTCGCAGTATAATACTGCGAATTGCTTAAAAATGGGCCCAACTTTTTTTCAAATAGCATTTCGCAGTATTATACTGTGAATTAGGGTAATTAGCAGTATAATACTGCAAAATGCCCTTTGATTTATACATCTTCTTCTTCCTTTGGGCCGACACAGCTTCCCCACCCACCATTAAAAAACTCCAGCGATTCTGGTCCACCCACCCCCCGTAATTTTTTTTTTTTAAAAAAATTTCGGCCCCGCCCTTCACCTTAGGAGCAAGGAGTGTAGGTCACAAGCACAAGACAAGCTATGGATTCCTTCTCTCGGTCGTAGTATTCCATTTCAATCAAATTTAAAAAAACTTCAATCGAGCTATTTCGATTTTATTTATGTATAAACTAATATAATACATGCATATTTGTATTGTTTAATGTGTTTCCATGTAAAATGTGTGATTGTTTAAATTTGTATGTTATTTATACTCGACTAGATTTATTAGTTTTGGTTAAAAAAAATGTTAAAAGTTGATAAATTATTTGTATTTTAAATGTTATATTTTTATTTGGTTAAATAAAAAATTAATATTATTTTATTTGTTTGTTGTCATATTTGTATTTTATGTTAGTTTTTTTAATATGTTATAGTGACCTTTTAGCGTAATAAACTAAATAGCCTTTTAGCGTAGTAAAATATAGAGCCTTTTAATATAGTAAAATATAGAGCCTTTTAGTGTAGTAAAATATATAGCCTTTTAGTGTTGTAAAATATATAACCTTTTAGCGTAGTAGAGCCTTTTAGATTACACTTTATAAAAATTAATTATTTAATTCATTAATCTAATAAAATTGACACGCATAATAATTAAGGATAACTCGGTGCTACCGGGCCTCAAAAATCAAGCCTGGAACCCATACTTAATTATTCAGTCCAATATTTAACATAGTTAATTATTTAATTCATTAAGGTAATAATATTCTAAAAATATTAGAATTGACACGCATAATAATTAAGGATAACTCGGTGCTACCGGACCTCAAAAATAAGCCTGGAACCCATACTTCATTATTTAGCCCAATATTAAACATAGTTAATTATTTAATTTATTAAACCTAATAAAATTGATACGCATAATAATTAAGGATAACTCGGTGCTACCGCGCCTAAAAAATTGAGCCTGTAACCCATACTTAATTATTCAGTCCAATATTAAACATAGTTAATTATTTAATTCATTAAGGTAATGATATTCTAAAAATATTAGAATTGCAACCCATAATAATTAAGGATAACTCGGTGCTACCGGGTCTCAAAAATCAAGCTTGGAACTCATACTTCATTATTCAGTCCAATATTAAATATAGTTAATTATTTAATTCATTAAATCTAATAAAACTGACACGCATAATAATTAAGGATAACTCGGTGCTACCGGGCCTCAAAAATCAAGCGTGGAACCCACACTTCATTATTCAGTCCAATATTAAACATAGTTAATTATTTAATTCATTAAGGTAATAATATTCTAAAAATATTGGAATTGCAACCCAT
>MU666645.1:32699-65885 GCA_026770625.1 Nicotiana glauca
ACGCATAATAATTAAGGATAACTCGGTGCTACCGGGCCTCAAAAATCAAGCTTGGAACCCATATTATTCAGTCCAATATTAAACATAGTTAATTATTTAATTCATTAAATCTAATAAAATTGACATGCATAATAATTAAGGATAACTCGGTGCTACCGGGCCTCAAAAATCAAGCCTGAAACCCATACTTCATTATTCAGTCCAATATTAAACATAGTTAATTATTTAATTCTTTAATACATTGAAATTGACACGCATAATAACTAAGGTTAAGTCGGTGCTACCGAGCCTCAAAAATCAAGCCTGGAACCCATACTTAATTATTCAGTCCAGTAGTAAATATAATTAATTATTTAATTTATTAAACTAGCACGCAAAATAAATTTTGTATAAATTATAGTAGACGACATGGCCTTTCCTCCGCCTGCGCATCCTGGGCCTGCCGAGGATCAGTTATTAGTGCTGCAGGGCGACCATAGGTCCTCCTTTGTATGAGAGGGACAGCTATCGGAGCAGCCTCTCCGCCCCAGGAGGCCCGACGATTTGTGGGAGTTCATGGCGGAGCATCCTTTCCATGGCCGCGTAGTCGGGCGCCTACAGGCTACGGGCCTCTATATGATTGTTCAGCTTGGACGGATGCAGCTCGATTGGTTTTTCATCACGGCGTTGGTAGAGCGGTGGCTACCGGAGACACATACTTTTCACTTGCCCACCAGAGAGGCCACCATCACGTTTGAGGATGTGCAGGTTTTATACGGGCTCCGTGTGGATGGACGGGCTGTCGCACTACCCCAGTATATTAAAGGGATGACGCGTGGCCAGTTGTTGGATTTGATGGGGGAGTTTACTGGTTTTAGACCAGAGGGTGGCGCTGGGGGCAGTCACGTTCTTTTGTCAGCCATTAGAGATCAGATGCTGATTTTGCACCCAAACATTCATGGCGAGACGGAGGATCTTTGGATTGAGAGGTACACATGGATGGTGTTGCTCCTGCTCTTCGGGTGTGTCTTGTTCCCTGAAACTTCGGGAAGTAGAGTGACTATACGCTATCTCCATTTTCTCCAGCAGTTGGATGAGTTACCGCAGTACAACAGGGGTTCTGCTGTTCTGGCATACCTGTACAGGAGCATGTGCCGGGCGAGTATGGGCCCAGTGGTGGATATATGTGGTTTTCTGCCCCTCCTACAAGTGACAAAATTTTGAAATCCCCTGTTCATTACTCTGAATTGTATATCGTGAAATGACTTATAAATTTTACATGAACCTTTTCTCTTAGGTGTGGGCCTGGCAGCGGATCATGCCGTTGCAGCCACTCTCTACCACCACTTTCGCCCGGTGAGGCTTATCCGTTTCTCCCTCTAGCTGTTAGGTGGATTCTCCAGCGTGGGAACTACCGAGGGAGCGATGCTCGTCATAATCTCCCCCTTGTCAGGGATGTGTTAGATATATTGGTGGACGGACAGGTACAAATGTACCTACACTTACTTGTTTTAAATTGTGTTATGTCGCGCGTACTCACTTTTATGTTATTATTTGGTAGTTCATCTGGACGCCATACATCGTCGAGTTGGTTGCTCAGCAGCCCGCATGTTGCTCAGTCGACCGATTGCTTTGGATCACCTCTATCCCGATGATCTTCTTCGATCACGTTGAGTATCATGCCACAGAGTGTGTTCTTCGACAGTTTCACCGTCCCCAGCCTATACCGAGGGGGCCTGGATGTTAGCCTACACATTATCAGCGGGACGACCATGGCAACATGGACCAGTGGTATATAGGATGGCTACAACAGCAGATAGTTTATTGGGAGGAGCGGGTTGAGCGTATTCCGCCACCACCTACATATACCCAGGAGGCCACTGTGCATCTGTATACTGAGTGGTACCTCCGTCACACCCGACTGATGATCGGGAACCCCATTCATATACTTGACGAGCGCTACTGACCGTATGCCGGGAGGCTCGAGGCACTGGTATGTTTTTTGTGGCTTATTAATATGTTATAATTTGGATATACCGTTATTTCATTAACATTTTATATGTTTCATAAGCTATTGGGCATCATCAGATCTTCCAGTTGGGGCAGCAGATGCAGCAGCGTACCGACATCCCTGAAGTGGTTGAGTATGGCCGGCAGATGGCACAGTTGGCTCGTCGGACACTGTTGCAAGCGAGAGATGCCGCGAGGTTGGCGCGCGAGGCTCAGTACGCGGCGCCAGAGGCCTACCATCGGGGTAGGGGTTGTGAGCACGTGATTTTTGCCCTATATGAGAAATACTCCCAAAAACTTCAAAATAAAATAGTTTTGGATTGTGTGTGATTTTTGTGTTATTTTTTTTTGTATTGTTTACATTTGTCTGCGCATGTTTATGTGTTTAAATTAACAAAAAATACAAAAATATATCGAATTTGCATGTAGGATTTAATTTACAATTAGGAGTAAGTAAGTTATTTTACAAAAATGAAAACAAATCACAAAAAATAATGTACTTCGCATTTTAGTGTTTAATGTCAAAATTGTGTGATTTTATTTTAATTTGTTATTATGTGTGATAATTATTATTAAGCATTAATTAGTATTTTTGAGTTAATTGGGTTTTTTATAATTTGCATTAGGATTTTTAGTTTAAATTTGAAATTAATTAGGAAGAAAATTGAAGAGAAGAAAACATAAAAATAGTTGAGAATTAAATAAAGAAAGAAGGAGTCAAATTTGGGCCAAATCCCCAGCCCAAACCAAAAATCAGCCAAATACACACCCAAAACCAGCCCAGGCCCATCCCTAATCCAACCTGTCTCTACACTCCACCAAACGACGTCGTTTGGTTCCGTTTGATCCACGTCATTGGATTAAATTAATCCAACGGCTCACTCCATCGCCCATCAACCAAACCCGTTTTTCCCGGACTGACCCAGTCTCCTACTAAGCCCAAACGACCCCGTTTTCCATAAGCTAATTGATCCAAGCCGTTGATCTCATTTGATCAAACGGATTGGATTCAATTTTACCCTATGTATATAAGTGACCAAACAGGCCCTACCCCCCCCAGAACCCTCACCCCATTCCATCGTCTCTCTTCTGCAAACCCTAGAGACAGCCGCCACCATTCCCTAGCGCCTTCTGGTGGCGGCGCCAGCCCCAATCCGCCTGAAAATTACACCAGACAACCACCTCAACCCCATCTTCCCAAATCCCTACTCCAATTCCTTCGAACACCACTGTAACGGTTCGAATCTTCATTTTTAGCCCGAGAATCCTAGCGCCGCCACAAGATTCCCTGGTGGCGGCGCCACCTCTAAACTGTACCAAACCAACACCCAATAATCCCCTTTACCTCCTCGCCCCTAATCCCTAACCAAATTGGCTCGAATCCGAGTAAAACTCGTTAAATGGCGGATCTAGGGTTCACCAGTTTGAGACTGCTTCAAAGTCGTCAGGGTCAAGTTGGTTTCTCGTTAGTGTTATAGGCCTGTTTCTGATGAAATAGGCATATAATACTAACTGAAAACCAATTTTGAAGGCATGTTGATTTGAATCCGAAAATCAGTAAGTTCTTCAAGTTTCCTCTTCTTTCCTTTTTATTTTTTGTTTGTTTTCTGTTGTTGTTATTATCTGGTGCATTTGAGTTTCATTATTTTTTTTATCAATTACTTTTTCCTCCTTCTACGGACCTTTGTCTGGTCCAAATTTTCATCAATGTGTTAATTGGATTTTATAGTCATTTGGATTTAGGAAATCACTCGAACCCCTGTCTGTTTGGTTTCACTCTGGATTTGTTTCTTCCTTACCTTGTTGAGTATTTCAAGTTTATGCAAGTTCAGTAGTAATTGTATAAAAAAAAACTATGATCGCCTGATGTTAATGTTGGTTCAAAATTGACTTATTATGTTTCCCTTTCCGTTGCCAATCAGTTTGTTGCATATGAATGCATAATATTACAATGTTTCATTCATTTTGTCTAGGTTTAGTTTAGAATTGTGAATATAGCCAGTTATTCCCATATACATGTACATCTTAGTAGTTTAATATCAGTTTGCTATTTGATCTGAGCTGTGTAGTTTGAGTTTGCTGTTTGATTTTGATTAAGGAAATTGATTATAGCTGAAGGGTAGAATAAATCACAGGGATAGTTTAGGGGTAGTTTGGAAATTAAATTACCTAGTAATTAAACTAAAGGCTACTATTAGCTAAGTGAAAATATTCCTTAGTGGGAATGAAACTTATTGCTGATTTTAAGGACTAAAAATGGACACTATTGATTAAATTAATGAGCACTAAGATAATGGGGTAATAAATAAACGAAAAGCTAAAAATAGTAGGGAGAATACTGATTGGATGCCTATTAAAGAGCTTAGACACTTACACATACACTGAGGACTCTGGAAAAATCATAAGAGGATCCTAAAAAATATACACACATAGAGAAGAGAACATTCTGAAAACATATAGACACATAAAAACACAAATACAATCTGGGAGAGTTAGAGAGTGAACACATGAGAATACATAAGTGAGAATCTGAAAGAGCTTAAGACAATAGAGGGTTCAAAAAAGAGGAGAAAAAATAGGAGGAACAAGAAAAACGTTAAGAAATATTCTGAAAAATTCAGGGGATATACACAGAATATACAAAAATTCTGAAGAAGAAATCGAAAAGATCTTGAGAATTCAGTAGAAAAATTTTAAGCAAGTTTGGGTTCGGGTTTCAAGCTGGTTGATTCCTATGTTCTTGTTGCACTATTGTTGTTGTTGTTGTTGTTGTTGTATACTACTGCTGTGCTGATCACTCCTGTTTCCTCTTCTTTTGCTTCCTATACCAGGTAGATGGCTATAACTTTGCAAATGTTGTAAACTGAAACATGAAGCATGAATATATATGAAGAGTTTGAAGTTATAAATTTGATTTAGTTTCTTTTTTTTACTAATTGTACTCAGGTCATTCTATACACTATTGTTATGAAAATTTCAGCCACTTTGTATAACTTGCCAGTTTTATAGTGATGTAGTCAATATTATTCTATTATTTTAGCTTAGTCATTAGGTAGTATATGTTCAAAGGCATGTCAAATAGAATCAGGTCCAGTAGACTATTTTAATTACAATGGCAATCTAATTTCAGCATTCAATGATTTGAATCTAGGATTAAAACTGGACTTCTAATTTACCCCATTCCAATTGATTGCTTTTTCTATAACTTGCATTAGTTTGTTTAATTAAATATCATCATTTTTACATTTTAACTTTGCAAAACTGTGAACATGTGTAGAATAAATTAACTAGGTCCAATATTGGAATAAGATGGCCCAGGTCCCATTTAATACTACATGTGATGGACCTGAGCCCACGTTGGCAAACAGACTGCCCATATTGCACTTATTTTCTGATTTAACAAACTGCATTCAGAACCTTACTATAGCAATTTTCAAGCATGTAAATTAATTAGGATCTTTTTCTTCTTTCATTTTTAGAGACGAACTTAATAGAAAAATGAAGTTACTTTAGGACGATCCTTTTAAAATAACGAGACGAGCCTCGCCAAATAAAACGCACATATTGCGGGGCCCTCATTAAATATATATATATAAATACTTAGATTTCGGGATGTGCCGTTTAGCGAATTTCACGGCCTCCCCCAAAATAATAACGCGTTAGTCTCTTTAGGCACGTATTAATAATTTCACTTTCTTAAACTCGGGTGCACATTTATGTGACCCAAATCCAAATCTCAACGGAGTCGAAATATATCAATAACCACGGGTACATTGATGTGACGTGGTTTGAGATGTGTTTTCACGATGTTGCAATTCTTATAAAATAATAATAATCAAAAGCGGTCGAAAGTTAAAATTTGCACATAAGTTAAAGCATCTTATAAAATCAGATAATTAAGCCAAATATGACAGTTGAGCGACCGTGCTAGAACCACGGAACTCGGAAATGCCTATCACCTTCTCCCGGGTTAACAAAATTCCTTATTCGGATTTCCGGTTCGCGGACTGTTAAATAGAGTCAAGTCTTTCCTCGATTCGGGATTCAAACCGGTGACTTGGGACACCGTAAATCTCTCAAGTGGAGACTCTGAATCTCTTAATAAAAGAATCTCGTTTCGATTGTCCTTTAATTGGAAAAACTCCCTTTACTACGCCCCTTCGCGGGGTGCGGTAGCGCCGAAAGGAGGTGTGGCAGGGGTGTCCTGCGAGGCAGGGGTAGGGTACGAGAGAGGGGTTCTCCACGGGGTCGCGGAGGTCGTGGGGGACGGCGAGGAGGTGGTCCCCAGCAATGGGACGGTGAGGCACCTGTCCACCCATATGCTGAGGGACAACATGAGGACTTTGGAGTTGAGGCGCTTGGAGATGATCATCAGGGTTTTATACCTCAGGCAGATGAGCCTTATAGCAGCATGCCTTCTTACAACCTTCAGCTATCTCTTCCAGCATCGCAGGTCACCCCGTCAGGAGCATTGTCGATCATGGGTATATTCCACGAGGATATAGAGTAGTACTTCGCATGCCCATCTACCGCAGCTGAGGATCGGCCGGCCCGGGATGTGGATGGCGGGCGCAGGTTGAGTTATCCATCGTCCCCGGCAGTTCATACAGATCTACCATAGGCGGCGGTATGTTTGTATTACTTTAATATTTCAATTTTTTTTCTTTTCCTTAAATTGCTTCCATTAATTAATTGTTACTTCTTATGTAGTCTTCGTCCCAGCCCATCTTTGAGGACACTACATGTGGTGATGAGCACTCCATGGATACATATACCTAGGAGGCCGACGAGACCATGGTGAGAAAATATTTTCTTACTTAAAATAATAGTATATTCTGTAGGTTAAGATAATAATACATTTTCATAAAATAATACATTTTCACATGCTAAGATTACTTCTTGTTTTGTAGGTTGCCGACGGCGCGATGGCCTATTCTTCCGATCCTGCCAGTTGTACTGTTGATGCTGCTGCACATCCTCACATAAAGAGGCGGTTTGATGATGATGATCCAGATAGTGTGCCCGGACGACAGGGGATACGACTTAGGCCAGCAACAACATTGAAGCACACAGGCTGCGGCACTCTCTGATTTACTTATGTATTAACTTTGTGTAAATAGTGCTTTATGTAAATAATAGTAACAATTATCTTTTAACAACAATTTTATTTTAATTGCGTTTGAACAATAATTTTACTTAAACAGTACAACTCAAACAAAACCCTTACAAACCTAATACAAAAACAAACAGTAGAACTAATGAAAGCACTTGACAAAGGAAACATAAAGATATACTACAACACTCAACACATAAATTGCATCGCTTAGTTACGACCGCCTAGTATTCTCTGCTTAATCCTCTCGAGCTTTTTTTCCAATTTATTTTTCTCTTCTTCCACCTCCTTGATCTTCGCCTTCAACTCTTCAATTTCTTGCTTCGATTGGCACTCTCTGTCCCACTACCCATTACGCACATCTTGAAGATGATACAACTGGTCTTTGTAGTATTCCTGGTCACATGGTTCATCAACCCATACCTTAAAATTGCATATAGGTACGTCGGGTTGCCTATAAAACTTGTTCATACATGCCCAGTAGCGGCGTCCAGCTTTTTTCCATTCATTGTACATCATGCTTTTGATTCCACAGTCGCACTTTGGGCAACGAAGGGTTCGTTGAGACATTTCTTAAAGAGAAGTTTGGTTTTATGGAAAATCTCGATTATAGGTTGTTGTTAAGCGCAGAAAATAACTCGAACGCGCTCGTTATTTATAGGAAATATTTTAGATTGATCGTAGTATTATACTGCGAATTACATATTGAATTTCTCTGACACGAAATAGGGTTTTCACATGGTTTTCAGCTTTTTCAGAACTACATGACAACTCCACAAAACGTAGTATTATACTACGAATTACATATTAAATTTCTCTGACACGAAGCAGGGTTTCCACAAGGTTTTCAGCTTTTCAAAATGACATGACAACTCCACAAAATGTAGTATTATATTACAAATTACATATTAAATTTCTCTAACACGAAATAGGGTTTCCACATGGTTTTCAGCTTTTTCAGAACGAAATGACAACTCCGCAAAACGTAGTATAATACTGCGAATTACATATAAGATAACTCCACAAAACGTAGTATTATACTGTGAATTACATATTAAATTTCTCTAACACGAAACAGGGTTTTCACATAGTTTTTATCTTTTTCATAACAACATGATAACTCAATAAACTGCATTTTTCTCATTAGATTTGCATTTTTCGACATAACATTTTAAATTTCGACATGACAGCTTTAGATTTGCATTTTTCGACATAACATTTTAAATTTCTTTGACACGAAATATGGTTTTCACATTATGTATTTAATGACAACAACTCAACTATAACAACATTTTTATTGAAACAGAATTTGAACATGAATTTTATTTGAACATGAAACACAAACATAAAAGCGGCAAATCTAATAATACAAACAGTACAACTACTACAAACACATGACAAGGGAAACATGAAAATACACTACTACGCTTATCACGTACAAGCCATTATTTAATCATGATCGCGTACTACAATTTGCTCCAACCACTCGAGTTGCTCCTAGCTTTTTTTCTCTTCTTCTGCCTTGTTGAGTTTGGCCTTCAACGCCTCAATTTCATCATTGGTTCGACGCTCACTTACTGCTTGGCTATTACATAAACATTGAAGCTCATAAATTCTTTCTTTGTAGTACTTGTGGTTACATGGTTCATCCATCCAAACCTCAAATTCACATGTAGGCTTGTCGGGTAACTCCGCAAGCTTGTTCTTATATGCCCAGTAGCGGCGTGCACCATCTGGCCACCATTTGAACAAACTGCATTTTTCTCCGCAGTAGCACCTTGGGACATAAACGTTTTGTTCAGACATTTCTTATAGAGAAACTTTGGTTATTGTTAAGCGAAGAATATAAGTAGCATGCAACCGTTATTTATAGTCAAGATTTCACACAAAAACACAGTATAATACTGCGAATTGCATTTTACATTTCTCTTACACGAAACAGGATTTTCACATGCTTTTCAACTTTTTCAGAATGAAATGACAACTCAACAAAATGCAGTATAATACTGCGAATTACATATTAAATTTATCTGAAACAAAATAGTATTTTCACATGCTTTTCAGCTTTTTCATAACGAAGTGCCAACTCAACAAAATGTAGTATTATACTGAGATTTACATATTTAATTTTTCTGCAAATTTTTTTCTCATTCATTCAAGCTTTTGAACAGCGTTTTATATCTTTTTAAAAACGACAAGACAATTGATAAAACACATTATTGTACCACGCTTTACATATTTAATTTATTTCATAACGAAATTTGTTTTATACCACATTCTTGCTCATGTTTACTAACACCCATACCTCAATATTGCTCCAACCATATCAAAATATCACGTTAAAAATAAGATATAACAAGATTGTGGAAATTTATTTTATTTCATATATATTGAAACAAACAAAAATACAGACATGTATTACAAAAAATAATACCAAAATAAAGGACTAGGGGTATCCTTGATAGTTGGGTACATTGGACGAACTTGCACCAGGATTACCACCGGCACACACACCACCTGGAGGACATTTACGATGGTCATGTCCTGTTTGAGAGCATATACCACATTTACGCGCATAAACGGACTCACCAACATCCATTTGGTTCTGTATACACATTCTCTTTTGCACTTTTAGCTTGCGCAAATAGTCCTTATTACATACCAACTTAAAAGGTTCCGGCGACCAATAATGCTCAGCACCTAATGGATGCAACTTCCCACTATACGTGTCTACGTATGCAACAACACTGTATTGCCTATCAATAAAGTTTGTTGCCCCATATCCAACTTGTTGAAAGCACTTCAACGCATATGCTCACGGCATGTGGTAAATGGTCCATTTCCCACAGGAACATAACCTTCTATTTTCATTCACCGTCTGTAGATTATTCCCACGGTGTCCGTTGATAACGGTCTAAACTTCAAAAACACCCCGTTCATGATCATACTGAAGAAATGAATGCCACTATGCTCGCCTTCTGGACCTTTCAAATCTTCTTATGGGTATTGGAATAAATTCAACACCCCTATCCATCAATGCCGATGCAGCTGCATGCCTTTCAACAAGCCTCTCTGCACTCTGTTTGAATGTCATGCGAACCATGGCAGTGACAGGCAGTCCACGGGCAGACTTCAACAAGCCGTTGAATGACTCTGATATATTTGTAGTGAGGGCTTCCCATCCTCTGCCGCCATTAGCATGCAATGTCCACATGTGAATCTCATGTTGCATCAACCAAGTATAGGCTCGTGGTTCTATCTGCCGGATCGCTTCCATGCGCCTCGTGAATTTGCATTGCTGGTGCTCAGTTGCAGCCATCCACATTAAGTCATGCAAGGCCTTGTCAGGAAATCTCTTCTGAAAATTGGCCTTCAGGTGCCTCACACAGTAACGGTGGTATGCATATGGTTCATGCCATTCAGGCAAGTGATGCACAGAACTTAAAATACCACCATGCCGATCAGATATTAGACAAATAACTGAACGCTGTTTGACAACGTGCTGCTTCAAGTGGTTCAAGAACTGCGTCCACGTCTCTTCACTTTCGTTGGCAAAATGGCAAAAGCTAGTGGAAATATTTGTCCGTTGGCATCTACTGCAACTACAATCAAAATATTAATATCATACTTTCCATAGACATGAGTACCGTCTATGAAAATTACAGGACGAGAATGCACAAAACCATCAATTGCTGGTTTAAATGACCAAAACACATAGTTGAAAATATATTCCGGTCTGTCCGAACTCCGCTCACGCCACCATTCAACAACAGTCCAGGGGTTAAAGTGTTGGAGTGCGGCCATGTACCTGGGTATATTTGAAAAAGACTTATCCCAGTCGCCATAAATAAGTTCAAAGGCACATTTGCGACCAAGATATGCCTTTATTTTGGTTATAGTACAACCATACTCCTGGTGGACAGCTGTAATACACTCTTTAATCTTGAACCTAATGGACACTTCCAAAAATGGAATCAAGACAAGGGAAATCAAGTCCACATCCAAGTTGAAGTGATTCTCATTGAATGTGTCCATTTCACATCTGTGCTCACTAATAAATTTACCCACTTTCCACAAACCTGATTTCTTCTTTGTGGCACGCAGCATCCAGTGACAACCTATAAACTACCTACGGCATACAACCTTGTATTTCTCCGTAGTTGAATCACTTACCGTCATCTCATGACACTCTCTTATACTGTAGATTTTTACAGCCCTAATTAGGCGAGCTTTATCGAGGAAATACATGCCCTTTGTAAGAACAGCTGGTCTAGACTCATCCCACATCGCTGATCGTAATTCATCATCATCCCTTGTGAGGGCATCGACGTTAGGCATGCTTGGAAAATTATCAAGGTAGGGAATATTTCGCTCATAAAATGACACGTGGGACTCGTACACTCTTGGTCTAGCGGGAGGTGGAGGAACATGCTCCCTGGTCAGCTCAGGTTCAACATTCACTTCCTCCTCCTCATCATCACCTTCTTCATGGAAGGGTGTATCATCCCCAGACTCATCCACATTATTGTCATAATTACTATCATCCTCCAGACTCTGCGCATCTGCCAAATCACGAGTAAAAACGTCGTCTATGGGCAACTGTGTGAGGTCAGGAGCTTCAAGAAGCTCGTTTTCACTGCACAAAAAGAACAAAAAGATAAGTTACCCAATACTCAGGAAAAATACTTTAGATATAGTTATATCACTTTACTTACAAATCGTATTGTCTTGACGTTTCATGATGGATATTTTCATGTTGGTGATGACTCCCAGATGGACCACCGTGGTCCAATACTCCAGACCTACGCATATATAACTTATAAAATTCAAATCCGGACGGTACCCCCTATAAAAATATGAGTGTTAATACAAATCCAATTAAAACATGAAAAAAAAACATCGCTAAAGCGTAGTAAAATTGAAGTTTACCAGTCGTATTGTTGATTATATAAAGTGGAAAAATTATTTTGTGGCTACTCATTCGCCGGTGCTGACAAGTTTAAATCAAGGCAAGCTCTTTCATCAGCAATCTGTCCGGCAAAAACTGCTCCAGAATAACCACCCGATGACTGGGGGTTATCCCTGCTATGCACGACCTCATTACTGGGAAGGTCTTCCACCTTGACGTACACATTTCCAATAATTTTATTACAATAAATTCCATGTATTCATCCGGAATCCGCAAAAAATCTCTAAGAGTTTCATCATCCACGATGTTAAACTCAGAATAATAAGCAAACCCCTGCGGAGTCACTGAATAAGGAAATCTACCAGTTACTTTAAGGCTAACCGAACGCCTCCGCTCACTCATTTTTTTACGTAACAATGATACCAATGTATCGTACTCCATATTAAGCGTCAATTTAACATGACACTGTGGAGGTGAGCTATACCTCACAGAGTTATTCTCCACCACAACCTCACCCCCCCTCCCAACACAGTGAAACCCTTATTTTTGGCACTTTAGACATTGTGAAAAATGATTGATAAGGAGAAGAGAGAATAATGAACGTATGTTTGAAGTTTAAGTATTGAATGAATTTTTATAAAATTGAAACGCCTATAAATAACGCAAGTCCGAGCTTGGGGTGTAGAATTTTTCAAAGTAATTCGCAGTATTTTACTGTGTTTTATGTATTTGAATTATTGTTATGTCAGTTAATTATTATTGGTGGGGCCAAAAATCAATAAAATCAATCTAATTCGCAGTATTATACTGCGAATTACCCTAATTCACAGTATAATACTGCGAAATGCTATTTGAAAAATGAGCTGGGCCCATTTCAAGCAATTCACAGTATAATACTGCGAATTGCATAAAAAAATTATTTTTTTAATAATTCGCAGTATAATACTGCGAATTGCTTTAACTACTAAATTTTCGTTAAAGCAATTCGCAGTATTATACTGCGAATTACCTATTAATGTAACTTTTTTTTTAAAACATTAAAAAAGTGTTTTTTGTTCCAAAAAACAACATTTAAGTTTCGGACTCTAGATAAACCTCCTCTTTTCACGGCCTAAAAATCCATCTTTAATATAGAGAATAATGTGATGATTTGCCATGCCATCATGCCACATAGGTGCCATTTGGCATATATTAATGCCGTGTGGAAGCTTACATAAGAGGAAGGCTAGCATTTATAAGAAGATTCTAGAGAAGTGTGAACATTTCCTTATGAAGACCCTGGATCCTTATGAATTTGCTAGGAAAGTCCTGGAATCTTCTAGGCATGTAGAGAATTCTAGAGAAAATCCTTATCATGTAGATATTAATGACTTGTGTAATAATTAATATTTACACACTAGCCCCTAGAAGACTAGTATATAAAGGGTGCATTCAGTTGTAATTCACCAAGCAAACAATTCAAGTTATATAATACAAAGCTTCCTTTAAAAATTGTCTTGGGTTGTTTGTACCATTCTCTTAGCGATCTTGAGTGTAGTAAGACGGACTTGGCATAACAAGAACGTAAGCAAGTTGTGCAAGATCGTGAGCGAGTTGTCAAGTGTTACACATGTACTTAGTTAATAATTAAGCATGTGACAACGTGGTATTAGAGGAAAGGTTGCAACTAAGGGAATGACGAACGACAGAGAAATTTACGCTGCCAACACCCAAGCCAACGTCGTCCAGGTTATTGCTGGAAAGAGCGTCTGTAACAAATAGAGTAATGCCACCAACAAGAGCTAGGGGGTGCCACCTGAGGTTGTGTCAAACGAAAGGCTTACATCCCAATAACCATCTACCACTGAGGTGTGCGAGGATGAATTGGAGGTCCTGCCCGAGGACGTTTCGCACGGTAAAGAATGGGTGATGAAGATGAACGCGGAGATGGACACTGTGGAGATCTTTGGCCAACGTTTGGGAAATGTGGAAGGTACCCTTAGCGTTCTTGAGGGGCACACTGTTGAAGAGATTGAGAGTATCCAAAATGACTTGGAGGGACGTACACAGACTGAGATAGAACTACGGCAAACCATCACTGCCTTAGATTGCAGGCACATGGAGGCTTTGAGTACTATCGATGCTATGCAGGCAAAAATAGAATCACTCGAGAAACATGTCAGTGCTGGCATGACTGAGGCATCCACCAATATTGTGGTGATGAGGGAGAACAAGATCGAGGCTCCCAAACCCCCAGTGTTCAAAGGTTTTCATGATGCACAAGAAGTGGAAAACTTCCTTTGTCACTAGGAGAACTACTTTAGGCACAGCAAAGTGAGGGACGACGATGCCATGATCAACACTGCAGTGTTGTACCTCTCTGAGACTGCCATGCCATGGTGGAGAACGAAAATGGCCGACGTGGATAAAGGTCTATGTATTATTAGGACGTGGGATCAGTTCAAAGCCAAGTTCAAGCGACAGTTCTTTCCAAACAATGTCTTGTACGAGGCAAGGCGCAATCTTAGGGCGTTGAAGCAAACATGGAGCATACGTGTCTATGTCAAGGAGTTCACTACCCTTATGCTTCAAATCCACAATGTGATCAGTGATGACTTGTTGTTTCACTTCATGGACGGGTTGAAAAATTGGGCTAAACAGGAGTTACAACGTCGGCAAGTTTCAAATATAAACCAAGCCATAGTGGAGGCCGAATCACTGATGGATTTCAAGCATGAAAAACACGACCAGGGAAAAGGCAAAGAATTAAAGGTTAACAATGTCAAAGGTTGGGGAGACTGTGGCAAAGGAAAGGAGATACAACAACAATACTACAAGACTCAAGATTCCAAAAAATCAAGTGGCCGGTAAGGCTACGCCAAGAAGAAGACACAAGCCGAGAAGAAGTGATGTTATAGATGCGGAGGGCTGCACGACTTCAAGAACTATCCTGACCTAAAGAACCCCAACGCCATGGTCCGTGAACGGAAGGAGCATCCGTAAAGAGAGAGTTTAGGAACCGCTCAGTTGGGTATGATCGAATTATGTGGTGCTATCACGAACCAAGTTATCCAACGTACCGAGAATGGCAATCAGTACGTGAATCTCACCATCAACAACAAGCCCGATCGTGTAGTGGTGGATACCAGAGCAACTCATAATTTCTTGACCGAGGCTTCCGCAAAGAGATTAGAATTGAAGCTTGCTCCAACGAACTCTCCCGTCAAAACTGTGGATGCCGAGGTACAAAATGCTCATGGGGTAGCTAATGGAGTTAGTGTAAAATTGGGAACTTTGAAAGGTATGAAATGTTTTACCGTAATCGCTATGGATATCTTTGACATCATACTGGCGCAAGAGTTCTTAGACATTGTCATACTTTGATCGAAACCTACCTCCAACATCTCTTGGTTATGGAGCGAGAAGGAGCTTGCATGGTACCTACAGTGACTACGCCGCACGGACAAATCCAAGCACAACTCTCAGCCATGCAGGTTTTCAAGGGGATCAAGAGGGGGAAGCCGACGTTCGTGTAAACCATTGCCAATTTAGAGGAAGACAAGAGTTTTCAAGAGACACTGCCACCTTGCATAGAGGAGTTGCTTGAGAAAAATAAAGGTGTCATGCCCGAGGAGTTGCCTAAGAACTTGCCGCCTAGGCGAGAGGTGGATCATAAGATTGAGTTGGAGCCAGGGTCTAAGCCACCTGCATTCGCCCCATATCGTATGTCACTGCCCGAGCTAGATGAGTTCAGTAAACAATTGAAAGAGTTGATGGATGATGGTCACATTCGCTCATCAAAGACACCTTTTGGCGCACCAGTATTGTTCCAGAAGAAGAAAGAAGCATTGTTGCGCTTGTGCAAAGACTACCGAGCACTTAATAAGGTCACAGTGAAGAATACGTACCCGATCCTTCTCATTGCTGGCTTGTTCGATCGACTTGGGAAAGCCAAATAGTTTACCAAGGTGGATCTTCGCAAGGGATACTACTAGGTTCACATTGCAGATGGGGATGAGCCGAAGATACCATGTATGATGAGATATGGAGCCTCAGAGTGGTTGGCGATGCCCTTCGGCTTAACCAATGCACCTGCCACATTTTGCACCCTTATGAACAAGATTTTCCATTCGTACCTTGATCAGTTCGTGGTAGTCTACTTTGACGACATAGTCATCTACAGTAACACCTTAGAGGAGCACATGGAGCACTTAAGGAAGGTTTTTCAAGTCTTGCGGGGGAACGAGCTATACATCAAGAGGGAGAAATGCGAGATTGCACAATCAAAGGTGCACTTCTTAGGCCATGTTATTAGCATGGCGATATACGCATGGTTGAGGCTAAGGTACGTGCTATCCAGGAGTGGGAGGCACCTACAAAGGTAACCGAGTTGAGATCCTTCCTTGGCCTTATTAACTACGATCGTCAGTTCATCAGTGGCTATTCAGCAAAGGCCGCACCATTGACTGAGTCATAAAGAAAAACAAGCCATGTGTTTGGACGGAACATTGTCAAAAGGTGTTTGAAGGCCTTAGGGTTTCATTAATCATGATTAAGTGAGATGAGTTTATATGCAAACATGTATCATGCTTTATTGGTTTGCTGTAATCCCTACGTGTGAATTAGTTTTTACCCTTTGAACTCTGTTATGCCACACAACAAATAATAAGAAAATGTGACCATTAATTTTAGTGGTCCAAAGATTACGTATAGTTGTAATACAACGTTTTACAATAGAAAACAAATGTTGTACTACTAATATAGAGTAATATACAGGAACAAGACAATGAATGATTTTACACGGAAATCAAGTTTTTCTATTCTCTACACCAAAAACTTTAAGGATTAGCTAATTAGAAATTCCATTTCGTTTTATACCACGATACTTGAATAATGAGAAATTTTAAATATAATCTTGATTTGGTGTATATTTAATATTTAATTAGGTATGGTGTATAATAATAAAGAGACTTTTGAGATGTAGGCTATATGCATGTACATATCCCATAGTACTCTAGTATTTACTGGTCTTTAGTATGCCATGTCAATTCCTATAAGAATGTGTAATAATGTGCAGAAATATTAGAAGTAAACAGTTCTAAATCTATGATTCTCCAAGAAGTTTGCTTGAGACTTCAGGTTCAATATTTCAGCATAGGACAGTTACATCACATAATGTTGAAATGACGTGATTTCCTATTGAATTTGTAGGAAAATGGACAAAAAGTAAGGCGGAAGTTCCGTCCAATGAAGAATAATAGGAGACCGAGCGCCATTCTCAAAAAACATGTTGAACGGGCATAGAGAAAAAGAAGTGTGGAGGAGAAGCATAACACAACTTTAGTTTGTGAATGGGCAGAGGCGAATCCAAGATATAAGAAAAATGAGTAGATTATATTGATTAAGAACAAGACGGAAAGAAGAACAACTTATCAAAAATACTGTGTCGTGGCGAGTCACTGCCTTGAAAGCGATTTCGGCCCGACTGGCTGCAAATCGTTAAGGCCGGTCGCTCTCCAAGGTTCCACAACACCTCCAAACACGTGCACTCGTGGCTGGAAGTTTAGAATTTGCACAAAACAGTTGCCCGGTAAGAAAAGAAGATGAAGGTATTTTATGTGTTGGATAATTCACAAAGAAGACTAGGAAAAAAGGAATGATTAGCTAGATGTATTCTTGGTTAAGAATTGAGTGATTATGGTGGCTAATTCATAACCTATTTATAGAAAATTAAGGAGGTTGCATGTATGACAAGTGTCGAGAGACTTTTGACACTTGTCCCATTATGTTAGTCCACTTGGCTCTAATATTGACAAGTGTTTCTTGTCTTCCATGCATGAAGACATATGGTAGATTTGCATAGCCATTTGCCCAAGTCATTCAACACTTGCCTTTAAGGTTTCATGCAAGAGGCCACTTGGAAATAAATAAACAACTCATGGCTATTGGTTATAAATAAAATTTCAAAAAGAAATTTTTGACTTTGCATTATGAATAATTCCAACAATCCCCCACTAATGTAAAGACAAAAATAGAACTATTATGGGCAAAAGAAGGAACATGTACTTAAGTGTCAATATCTTTCTATTTGAATTGACACGTAGTGAAATGAGGCAACAACTAACATCCACAAAGTGAAGTACTCTTGAACTGAATGGACATTAATTGAGACCCCCACAACACATACTATATCCTTAATTTTGTGCAAACTCTGCGATACTAACAAAGTGCTTTTATGATAACTCTCCTTGCCAAACCCTTGGTCAAAGGATCCGCCAAATTTTTTTCGGATCTTACATATTCCAAGGAAATAACACCATGTTTCAACAACTGTTTTACCGCACCATGCCTAATGCAGATATGTCTTCTTTTTCCATTGTACACACTATTTTTGGCAATTCCAATTGCTGCTTGTGAGTCACAATGTAGAGAAACCGGTGAAGCTTGTCTCCCCCATAAAGGCACGTCTGCCAATAAGTTTCTCAACCACTCAGCTTTTTGCTCTGCCAACTCAAGAGCAATGAATTCAGACTCCATAGTAGATCGTGCTATACAAGTCTGTTTTGAAGACTTCCATGAAATAGAAACTGCACCCAAAGTGAACACATAGCCACTAGTAGAGTTAACCTCATCATTGTCAGTAACCCAGTTTGCATCACAAAATCCTTCTAAAAGAGCAGAAAATTTATTAAAATGCAAACACCAATCCATAGTACCCCTCAAATATCTTAACAAATGATGAAGAGCATTCCAGTATTCACTACTAGGGTTGTGAGTATATCTACTCAATCTACTAACAACATAAGCAATATCGGGTCGTGTATAATTCATGAGAAACATTACACTACCAATTATTTTAGCATACTCAGTTTGAGAAATACTAGATTCTTTATTCTTTTTCAAGTGTATGCTAGGATCATAAGGAGTCCTCACAGGTGCTATGTCACACCTCCTTTTTCACTACACTCCGTAAATGGGTATAATAAAAGGGAGTTTTTCCAATTAAAGGACAATTGAAATGGGATTATATTATTAAAAAAAATTCAGAGTCGCCACTTGGGAGATTTATGGTGTCCCAGGTCATCGGTTTAAATCCCGAATCGAGGAAAGGGTTGACTCTGTATTACAGTCCGCGAACCAGAAATTCGGGTAAGAAATTCTGTTAATCGGAGAGAAGGTGTTAGGCATTCTCGAGTTCTGTGGTTCTAGCACAGTCGCTCAACTGTTACATTCTGCTTAATTATCTAATTTTGAATAATTATAAACCTATGTGCAAATTTTAACTTTTAACCGCTTTTGTTAAGCTTAAAAACGCTGATGTTAAGCCTAATCTTCAAAGAAGCCAATCAATCCAATTTTCTAACTTAGAACTAAACAATCGTGAACCAAAAATTTATGTAGTGAATCATATTTACTAAAAAAAATCGGAAAAAAATATATTTAGGCATCCAAAATACAGTGCAACGGACACAAACGATTCAAAACAGAGAAGGCATCGAAGATGCTAAACAAAGAGAACAAACAAGGCATTCAATTTAAACAAACCACCCAAAACGAATATAACATTGCATTTGGGATATTTAGATGAAGAAAAAACCTTTACTGCTGAATATTTAAGCTATCAGATCTGTTCGAATCAATAGGATCTCAAATCGGAAAATTGGACGTAGATCAGAACCTCATCAGCGACCTCGGATCTACTAACGAAAAACTCGTCGGCTCTAGCTCAGACTTTTTCAGGCATTATTTTTTTTAGAATGGAGAAGAAGAATAACAGTCAAGAGGGTCGTTTGGAGAAGACGACACAAGGGGGCTGGTTTTTAGAATGGAGAAGAAGAATAACCGTTAAGAGGGTCGTCCCTCACTGCCCCTGTATATCCTATGTATATTAAATGTATATCCAATGTATACCAGTTTCTGTTTTTTTCTCTCTCCTCTCTTTATTGAACTCTCTTCCCTATAGCAACCCTCTACTTGTATGGTGTATTGTGGCTAATGAAGAAGAAGAAGCCCAGAGAGGGTCATTCCTCACTGCCCTTGTATATACTATGTATATTGAATGTATATCCAATGTATAACCCGTCTCTCCCAGGTTCCGTTTTTTTTCTCTCCTCTCTTTCTAAAGCCTCCATGTGCTTGAGTTCTACCCATGTTTTTGGGCAACTAGCACATGTGCTTGTATCCAGCCCATGTGCACAGATGTGCATTACAGCTGCGTGCGCTCCCGGCTGGCATTGCACCTAGCCTAGCGTTTTGACACTAATCCGCTAACGAGACTAAAAATACTACCTTATTTATTAATTAATTTTACTTAAATAAAATAATTATTAAAATAAGATTAACCGTTAAAACAAAACTATTTTTGGTATTTTTCAAGATAAAAAATAACTACAAAATATTAATAAAACTATTTATTTATATTTTTTTGTAATAAAATAAAGTAAAAGAGTAAAAATTAGTTGAAATGACTATATTAAGCCTAAATTAAACATTTACGCTAAAATGGATGAAATCTCGGGGAAGGTAAAACATCACGTGTCCACAGCTGCCCCTCTTTGACTGGAAACGCGAAGCATTTTCGGACAAAGAACGACTAGACAGGTTTTTTGACCCGACCCTTATTTGGGGAGACTAAAACTAAGAGAAATGAGAATGTGACCGAGCTCTGGTATCTGAGCCGCCTACATATCCTTGGCTGTAAAGGAATCAGGCCACGTGTAGTTCAGAAGCTAGTGAGATGATAGAGTATGTCGAGGTGAAGAACCAGTCGAGGTGCCGTTCCACCGAGGTTTCGGTCCGCGGTCCTGATGTTACATCAAAAATCAAACTTGAGAAAGACTAACTAAGCCTGTCATCTATGAGTTACAAGATTCCTATCTATAAGTCTTTTGAAGCTTGATCTTGAGTCTTGCGTAGTTCTTCATACAGACTTTAGATTTGAACCTTGATGCTTGCTAGTTGCAGGTGCTAGTTCATCTTTCTTCAGATTTTCGGATCAAGACCAGGTATGCAGTGCTTGTGACCTCGGCTATGTCTTGAGCAACCCATATCTTTCATCAACTTATGCATTTGGATTAACTTCTTGCCTTTCTTTTTTTTCTTTTTCTCTATTGTGACTAACTTCTGTTGATCATCTGGAACTGTTGACTCGCACTCTTACGGTGAGCTTATTTTGTTGCTAGCTTGCATTGCGTTCTGAAGTGAATTCCCTTATCTCCAAGTAGGTACCTGATTGCCAATGTTCGAACTGTCTTCCTTTGCACCTTGTTGATTTCCCTTGAAATTTGTGCTATCTTCTTTTGAAACTTGAATTGCTTTCCCTTTGTTCTCCAGGTGGGCGCCTGATTGCTGGAATTGAACCGTCTTCCTTTGAACATTGCTACTTTACCTTGAAACTTGAACTGTCTGCCCTTGTTCTCCAGGTGAGCGCCTGATTGCTAAAACTTTCTGTGTTCCCTTGCTTTCCATGTGGGTACCTGCAATCAAAATAAATAAAACAACCAAAATTTTCTGCCCCAGTTTGCACTAGGAAGATTTGTGAATTGTTAGCAAAATTGTAAACCATTTATATTATTGATGCAATGCTGAGAGTAAACTAAAGACTAGACTAGGATATGCGTCTCCTACGAGTAAAACTAAGAAACTTTGACTAGCAAATGTCTCTACTAAAATAAAACATGAATGAACCAAACTAGGAAATGCGTCTCCTAGGGGTGAATTTAAATGACCAAGAGTAGGAAGTGCGTCTCCTAGTGGTGAATTTAAATGACCAAGATTAGGAAGTGCGTCTCCTAGGGGTGAATTTAAATGACCAAGAATAGAAAGTGCATCTCCTAGGGCCGAACTTAAATGACTCAAACTAGAAAGTGTCTCCTAGGGGTGAAATCTCAATTTAGGAAGTGTGTCTCCTACAGGTGTATCCTGAAAGACCCAGACTAAGAAGTGCATCTCCTAGGGGTGAAACTTCAATGACTCAAACTAGGAAGTGCGTCTCCTATAGGTGAAACTTTAATGACTCAAACTAGGAAGTGCGTCTCCTATGAATAAACTCTCAATTTAGGAAGTGCATCTCCTATGGGTGAAAATCAACTTAGGAAGTGCGTCTGCTATGAATGAACTATCAATTTAGGAAGTGCGTCTCCTGCATGTGTAACTTCAATGACTCAAACTAGGAAGTGCGTCTCCTATGAATGAACTATAAATTTAGGAAGTGAATCTCCTACAGGTGTAACTTCAATGACTCAAACTAGGAAGTGCGTCTCCTATGAACGAAATATCAATTTAGGAAGTGCGTCTCCTATGGGTGAAAATGAACTTAGGAAGTGCGTCTCCTAGGGGTGAAACTTTAATGACTCAAACTAGGAAGCGCGTCTCCTATGAACTATCAATTTAGGAAGTGCGTCTCCTACAGGTGAAACTTTAATGACTCAAACTAGGAAGTGCGTCTCCTATGGGTGAAAATCAACTTAGGAAGTGCGTCTCTTAGGGCTGAAACTTTAATGACTCAAACTAGGAAGTGCGTCTCCTATGGATGAACTATCAATTTAGGAAGTGTGTCTCCTACATGTGTAACTTCAATGACCCAGACTAAGAAGTGCGTCTCCTAGGGGTGGAATCTCGATTTAGAAAGTGCATCTCCTATGAATGAACGATCAATTTAGGAAGTGCGTCTCTTACAGGTGTAAATCAACTTAGGAAGTGCGTATCCTATGGTTGAAACTTCAATGACTCAGACTAGGAAGTGCGTCTCCTATGGGTAAAATCTCAATTTAGGAAGTGCGTCTCCTACCATAAAATATGACTTGAAAAACTTAGACTAGGAAGTGCGTCTCCTAGGGGTAAAACCTCAGTGACTCAAACTCATATGATCCAAACTAGGAAGTGCGACTCCTAAGGGTAAAATCTCAGTTTAGGAAGTGCGTCTCCTACAACAAAATACAACTTGAAAACCCAGACTAGGCAGTGTTTCTCTTAGAGATGATGTGTGATCTTCTAAATAGCCTTTGCGTAAGCAGAATTGGCGCATTACACTTGAAAATTTCCAGCTTCCAAGCTTTGATATGAACATATCTTTCATCCCTATTTCAGACAAAGAAAACTTATGAGTTTAAACATGGTGGTTGGTTTGTGGCCTTGACTTTGCAGCGATTGCTCCTTCACTTGCCAATTATAACTTTGATTTCACCTTGAAATACATTGCTTGCTAACCAATTTCTTTGTCACATTTATCACAGAAAATATCTCTTCTCCGTCCAGACCCAATACCCTTTATCTGTTGCATTGTTTATGAACTGGCATTTACCAAACCTTTTTATTTCATATGAATCCCAAAGCGCGTCAATTGTCACCCACACAATGCGTATGTTGTTCTTTCTTGACTTAGACCACTAGCCTCAGCCTTGAGGTCTATTGCTCCTTCACTTACCATGATAACTTTGATTTTCGCTCGGAAGACCTTGCTCGTCATTGGTTAACCACTTTCTCTATCAACCTCATCACGGAGAATACCTTTGATCTGTTAACCCAACATCCTCTATCTGTTGCATTGTTCATGAATTGATATATACCAAACCTTTGTATTTTACATGAATCCCAAAGCATGTTGATTGTTACCAACTCAGTGCGCACGTTGTTCTTTCCTGACTTATGCCACTTTGATATGCCAGCCAGATCCCGTTTTTTGCAATCGGAAAGCTGGTGGCAAATTTTGAAGTCATTTCTCACTTGTTCTGACCAAACAGACTCAATAACAGGAAGTAAACAAGACAAAAGGAATAGAGTAAAGGACAATGGAAAGAGATGATTCCTAACAAGAAAACTACAAAGTAGAAACCTATTAGATATGGATACCAACTCTAATGACCATGACATGCACCTGTGGCCTATTCTGTCAAGCAAGTCTGGTGTTCAACTCTTGTTATACCCCTAAACCGTGAAACTGGGCTTCAATGCTTCGATTATCTAATCTGATTCACGATCTTTATTCGACTTGTAGTGCCCGAAGGGTTTTTACCATCAAGCCTCTCTCATTTTATTCTTTCTCTCAACTCACCATCGCATTATGGTGTTGTGGAGGTTTTCACCAATAAGATTCTCTCATTTTCATTTTCCTTGTTCAGAATGGAGTGTTGCCCCTTATATGAATCACCTCTACTTGCTCGACTTGGCATCTCTGGAAAACTGGTCGAAAGGTCTTTCTTTGGACTGTAATGTGGGCTTTTGGATAGGGTTAGAAAGAAAGGGTATCACGAAGGCTCAAAACAACTTGAATGGGTTCAAACTTACAACTTTTGGAATCGGATTTCTTACAACAACCACAACTTCTGCCCCAGTTTCTTTCTTGGGGACTTTTGGATTTTTATTTTGGTGTGACTGAACCCCAGAGAGAGGCTACCTACGTATCCTTTCGGAATCAAGTCGAACGTAGTTCATGATTTTCCTTGTTGTTTCACTTATTATTATTATTATTTTTATTTTTTTTGTTTTTTCTTTTTCCTTCTTTTCGTCGTTGATTCCAAAAGAGGGGTATGAAATAAAAATAGATAGGGCTCAAAAGGGGGGAAACAAAGGGTAAAGCAGAACAAAATGCCTTCATCATTCCAATCTTCAAAACATGACAAGGAAAACATACGTAACATCTTTTGAAGCACCAGAATTGATAACCATATCCCTACACTTGCCTTCTACATTTGTCAATTGCCCAGCACCATTGGACAACCACGAACGACCCTTATAAATTTGGGGCAAACTTGCCTTTGGCTTCAAGCTGATGCGACATGATGCATTTCACACAATTCTTTATGTGTAAAAAAGCTGATGCAGTATTTCTTTATGTTATATATGCCCCAGTTTCACACAATTCGGGCTTTAAGTGATCTAAAAATGCCTTTACTTATGTTCCTCAAATGTCCCTATCATCTTTAAAATTATTTCATTGCTTCATGACTAAACTAAACTTTTAAGACCAGGATGAGAATTACATGTGTATGTCATGTCACTAGAGTCAGCAGGAAAAGAACTATAAGGAAGAGAGAACTAAACAAAAATGACTAGAAATAACAGAAAATTGCATTAGACTGATGGTGAAAGGGTTTGAACAACAAACAAGCAAACTAAACTAGGGTTACAACCCTGCCCTAGACAACACTAAACGAGTTACTATGGAAAAAAAACTAGGCAAAATAAAATGATAGAAGGGTTTGAATCACAAGACAATATTCGGATTACAACCCTAAAAATAACCTGGACAACATAAATGACAACAAAATAAACCACCAAGACTCCTCTCCAGCTAGCCCATAGATGGAGCATCTTTCCAATTACGAAGCACGACATCTTAGCCACTGAGTTTAACAACAACATTGCTGGAACCTTCACAAGTCTTCATCTCACTGTCCTTACCAAATTGCTTTTGGGTCCCTTGAGTCAGTGCATTCTTATGATCAACTTCCGGAACCAAGAGTGACAACGCTGGAAGCTTTGCAGCAGGTGGCCCTCCGAGGATCTCAGAATAGTTCTTATATCCCCTTTACACACAAATCATGTCCTCCAATGCGTCTCATTGTGAACAAGCAATGGAATTTGGCTAGTATCTGCTGCATTTGGATTTTGCACGGTAATGTCACCTACATCAATAAGCTTCTGTACTTCTCCTTTCAGATGCCAACACTTCTCTATGTTATGCCCCGGGGCATCTGAGAAATATGCGCACCTTTGAAAAAAAATCAAACTTCTTTGGAAGAGGGTTTGGCATTTTTATCTGAATCGGCATTAACATGTCCAATTTCCTTAGCCTCTTGAACAGACTGGCATATGACTCTCCCAATGGAGTGAATGTTTTCTTTCTCTGCAACCTCTCGTTCTTAAATACTTGATTGGGCGGGAAATCTGATCCAGGAGTTTTTCGATAGGCTTGTGGGGCTGATTTAGACATTTGTGGACGTGGTACGGGCCATTACGGGCCTCGTGGATGTGGAGCATATGGTGGTGCATATTGGATTGGGTATTGGGAAAGTGATGTACGATTTTGGGGATTCTGTGGAGATGAGTAGCAGTGAAGAGGATGACAAGGATATCTGCGGGGTTGATATTGAGGCTGAAAGCGTTTAGCAAGAATGGCCACTAGATGTTGTCACTGGCGGGGCTCAGCAACATCTTTTCTATCAATGGGAGGATTGTCCCGGGCATTTTTTTCGTTCCATCTGAGCCAAATGTCCCTAAAACTTTCCTTGGGGTTATTTTCCATCTGAGATAGGGAGGAGCAATCTGGGACAGTCTCTATATTGAACTAAAAATGTCGCACAAAATCTTATGCCATGTCGCCCAATGTAGGCCACTTACCGACATCTTGACGGTTATGCCATTCCAAAGCTGCCCCAGTCAAGCTCTTACTGAAATATGCCATCAACAAGTCATCTTTCTCTCCAAAACTTCTCATTTCACTGCAATAAAACCTCAAGTGGGCTACCGGATCTCCACACCCATCGTACAAATTAAACTTTGGCAACTCAAACCCTTTCAGCTTTCTGGGTATCTTATCTTGCTCCACTGTCTTAGCAAGCATTGTAGTCTCACCGGGAGGATCAAAATGAGGAGCGCGAGAGTATGGACCCGAGATCTTGAATTGGTTCTGGAGCATAGTGTTGGGCATCGGGGACTGATGGCGGAGGACACCCACTAATCCAAGCTTGGTATATTTCGGCAATTTGTCTTTCAACTCAGATTCTGATTGAACAATTTCCTTAGACGGATCAGTAACACCTGCGTTCAACCCTTTGCCAGCCATGATTGCCTTGCTATTTGACCTTGTGTTGTATGGATGAGTTACCTTAAGAACCACAAAACAACCACACTTTTGCTCAATAAATATAACAAAGGGAACAAAATGGGGACATCCTGTTAGCATTAGGGCATTTAACAGCTAAAAATGTCACATTGCATGCAATGCACCTAGCAACAATTAACGGTTCTAGAATGACTTTGAGAGTCACAGTGTCACTTGGCATCATCCCAATTTGTTCATTTCAACCTTTTTTTTGCTTTTCTAGCACTTGCTTGATCATTTTCATTCCTTTTTTTTCTAATTATCACTCTTTTTTTCCTCTCATTTCTCACGTCCCATAATTTCATCCCTTTTTTTTCTTTTTTTCTCTCTTTTGTTTTTTCTTTTTGTTTCTTTTTTTCTTTTTCTTTTTCCTTTTAATAAATAAATTAAAATGATTCGATCGAACTCTATGTAGGTTGCCTATGTATCATGACCCCGTATGAATCATATCTTTGCGTAGTTTTGGAACAACGAGAATAAAGTGAACAAACTGACTTTTTTTTTTTTTATTTAATGACTACTCTGATGAGAAAAGAGAAATAAAAGAAGTAAATCCTCTATTTTTGAGTTTTCTAGACTTAATGTTCTATGACCTATTCTAAACTCAAGCTTGACGGGCATGTTTTTTTTTTTTTGAAATAAATACTCTATTAAGAAAAAATTCTAGAAGAGAAAGGTATTTTTTTTAATCTAAAGAATAAACCACAGAAAAAATATTTTGGATTTTCATTTGATATCTTGATGCAAGATTTCGAAACAAGCAATAAAAGTATTTTTGGATTTCATTTTTGTATGTACAGTGATTTTTTTTTTTCATTTTCACTAATTTTTCAAAGAAACACCTCAAAAGAAAATCTTTTTGGATTTTGGAATTAACACCTTAAAGAAAGCTTTTTAAAGAAGTACTAAAAGAATATTCTTTTTATTTTTGTCCTAATATACTTAAAGGAAACATAAAAATAATTAATTTTAAGTCCTAGATATTAATTGCCTAAAGGAAAAACAACTTCAATTTTTTTTTCATTTCTAGCATTAATATTCTAAAGAAAACTTGTAATAAAAATATAAAATGAAAAATTTCCCCTTTTTTTTTTGGATTTTTGAATTACACCACCTTGTCAAATATAACATAAAAAAAGTACAATAAAAAAAACTTGACATTACTGTATAAAGCTTAGAAAGTAAAAGACGACATAAAAAACATACTCTAAAAGAACTAAAAATAAAAATAAAATAAATCTCCTTAAGCAACTCCTGAATGCAGCGGTCTTGGGGTATCTGTCCTGCTCAAACTGTGGTTAGTAAATTTAGACTTGTATGAGAAACTTAAACCAACCCTATGCGAGACAATAACATTCCCTACTAGGCACATGCAAGATATGACTGAGGCTATTTTTGCAAAATGACTTATGTAGCCAAAAGGTGACTAAAAGCGTAAAATTTGGCTAAGACCCCGCGAAGCCAAGAACCTAAGATTTACTAGGAAGACCGGACTCTATGTGGGTTGTCTACGTATCCCGCCAGGAGAGACGAGAATCAGGTTCGCGTAGTTCGAGCAGATTGGATACGGACGAAAATTAAAAAAAAATAACAAAAAGAAAACATATATTTTTTTATCTTTTCCTTGAAAATGATGAAACATGCAAACTCTTTTTTTATTTTCTTTTTTCCTTTTCCCTTTTTTTTGAAAAATGATAAAAATGCAAAATCTTTTTGAATTTTTTTCCTTTTCTGTCTTTTCTTAATAATAATAAAAAAGTAACAAAAACAGGCCCTACTTGCTTTATTTTCACACTTCACGCTCTTTTTTTTATTTTTTTTTATTTTTTCATTTGCCCTCAATTTTTATTGGTCCGCCAAATAAACCTTTTACCCTTGGAGAAATGCAACATGTAGCACATAGGATGCATCAAGATGGTCTGTTATTTTTGGTATACCTGTCCTATACGGACCCAACCCCTGTGTTGAGTCCCCTAAGTCAAATGCACATGATGCAAACAAACGTACCTACTAGGGATCCGGCATGAAGTTGAGTTATTCTAGATTAAAATCTTATGGGAGAAAGTATCTAGATTGGCTTACTCGAGCAGAAAACTCGATCCGAGGAGGGTCAGTGTACCAGTAGCATTGCTTTCCGGCTTAACTGGTGGTGCTCCCTGCCAAAACATGTGTGACTAAAATCCTTCACCGGGTGCCAAGCACCTCGGCTATCTCAAAGAAAGCGGGCTATGTCAAGCAAATGCCCAATTTTAATTTCAAGAAGACTCAGAGGGGGTGCGTGAAAAGGTAGTTTGTATACACAGTTCAAAAATTAGCAAAGCGGTAAAAAATAATATTTAGCACATTTAAGCCAAAATATCAAATAAAAATTATATAATAAATAAGTCAAATACAACAATTATTTCAAGCTCAAATTTCTAACCCTGAACAAGTGGTTCTGGGTAATGTCCCCAGCAGAGTCGTCAGAGCTGTCACACCTCCTTTTTTACTACACCCCATAAAGGGGTATAATAAAAGGGAGTTTTTCCAATTAAAGGACAATCACAACGGGATTATATTATTAAAAAATATTTAGAGTCGCCACTTGGGAGATTTATGGTGTCCCAAGTCACCGGTTTAAATCCCGAATCGAGGAAAGGGTTGACTCTGTATTACAGTCCGCGAACCAGAAATTCGGGTAAGGAATTCTGTTAACCCGAGAGAAGGTGTTAGGCATTCTCGAGTTCCGTGATTCTAACACGGTCGCTCACTGTTACATTCGGCTTAATTATCTGATTTTGAACAATTATGAACCTATGTGCAAATTTTAATTTTTAACCGCTTTTGTTAAGCCTTAAACGCTGATGTTAAGCCTAATCTTCAAAGAAGCCAATCAATCCAATCTTCTAACTTAGAACTAAACAACCGTGAACCAAAAATTTATGTAGTAAATCATATTTACTAAAACAAATCGGGAAAAACCATATTTAGGCATCCAAAATACAGTGCAACGGACACAAACAATTCAAAACAGGGAAGGCATCGAATATGCTAAACAAAGAGAACAAACAAAGCATTCAATTTAAACAAACCACCTAAAACAAATATAACATTGCACTTGGGATATTTAGATGAAGAAAAAACCTTTATTGCTGAATATTTAAGCTATCAGATCTGTTCGAATCAATAAGATCTCAGATCAAAAAATTGGACGTAGATCGGAACCTCATCGGCGACCTCGGATCTGCTAACGGAAAACTCGTCGGCTCTAGCTTAGAATTTTTTAGGCATTGTTTTTTTAGAATGAAGAAGAAGAAAACAGTTAAGAGGGTCGTTTGGAGAAGACGACACATGGCAGGCTGCTTTTTAGAATGGAGAAGAAGAAGAACCGTCAAGAGGGTCGTCCCTCACTGCCTCTGTATATCCTATGTATATTGAATGTATATCCAGTGTATATCCAGTCTCTTCCAGGTTCCGTTTTTTTTCTCCTCTCTTTATTGAACTCTATTCCCTATAGAAACCCCCTCCTTATATGGTGTATTGTATGGCTGTCCAACGGGAAGGGACGAGATGGGACGACATTTAAGCGGGACGGTGGCGGGACGGGACGAAACGGGATGGGATAAATGGGACGAAACGGTCGTTCCATCCCATCCCACTAACAAACGGGATGGGACAGGATGAAACTGGACGGGACGGGACGAGTTCGTGTGCCTTAAGTGTAGTTTTTTTTAAGTTTGCAACGGCTAATTTTTTGATTTATTTAACGGCTAAATGTTAAAATGAAAATTACAAAACTAAGTAAATAATTATAAAATATTAAAACAGAAGACTTGTAATGAAATATTGTAGTAAATATAAATTTATAATAGAGTTATAATTTATTTAAGACAATTCATAAAAATAATTCAACGCTTAGAGCCTTTTATTTTATTAATAAAACTTTCAAATCTCAAATACAAATATAATTCTTTTGAAGAGCACCTAATCTACGCAACCACCTTCTAGGAAGCATTCTGTTTGAACTAGGCCTCTTAATAACCAATTACAAATTATCATACTAATATTTGTAAGCTCCTATATAGCTTCTTTGTAAATTATCAATAATATCTCTCGGACATTCTAATGGAATTGGCAATGTTGATTGATGTTCCATGAGCTCCATGCCGTCATCGCTCCCAGTGGTTAGTATCTCATTGTATTCTTCTTCTTCCCTAGTGGTTAATTTTTCAAAACCAAGATTTCTTCTTTATGAACTAATCCAATCTCTGAATAATACGGAAATCTCTAGATTGTCCTCCGCTAATGAATGTCTATGATCTCCAATTTGAAATCTTGTCGCGCTGAAAGCACTCTCCGATGCTACTGATGATGCTTGAATAGCCAGGATATCTCGGGTCATAATTGAAAGTGTTGGAAATGCCTTGCCACGCTCCCTCCACATGACAAAAGTTTTTCCTTGCCTTCTTCGTCTTTAATAGTTTCCAATCCTTGATTAAGATAAGAATCAAGTTCATCATCAATAGAGGAATCCAAACCTGTTATATCATCCATATCTTCCCATAAAACTTCTGCTCCAGATTTAGAAGTAAAAGGAGCAGTTTCAGTACTAGTTTTATCCATAGATTTATATTTATCGAACATAAATCTAGCATAAGAATATATGTTAGCTTGGTAGTTTTCGAGAGATGGTTCTTCATTTTCTTGAATTTCTAAATTCTCATAAATTTTACGAACAAGTCCCTTTGCACCTCTTAGTTTTAAAGATGGTTTAAGTAGAGTAGAAATTAAATAAACTTCAGAATAGGGAAAAATACTTTTTAAATTTTAAAATTATTTCTTTAATGGTCGGTGCATAAGTTGGATTTATTTTATACTTAGAAAATACAACAGAAATTCCATAAATATACCATAATATTTGGTTAACAGTAGGATAATATATACCAGAAAATTATTTTGTAGCATAATAAATTTTTTCTAAAATCTAGTAAGCTCTCTGATCGCATCCCAATCAGAATCAACAATTTGATCAACAAGGTAAACATTATGCATATTAAATACCTTTTGGATAAGTACCCGATAATCAAAAGCAACTTTAAGCATTTCATAAGTAGAATTCCACCTAATACAAACATCTTTTGGAACTTTTCTAAATAGAAGGCCAGAACTAGCACATTGTTGAGCAAATTCACGAATTCTACTTTGTTTATGAGCACGAAAAATATAGTTACAAGCATGTTGTATTTTACTACAAGCATCAGAAAATAAATTAAGACCATCTTTTACAACCAAGTTAAAAATATGGCATGCACATCTAACATGAAAAATTATTGGATTAATTGGACAAAGTCTAGCTTTTAAGCTATTTGCCTCTGTTGTGTTAGCAGAAGCATTATCTAAGGTGGTAGTTAAAACTTTATTAGCGAGTCCATAAAAATCAAGTATTTGTAGAACAGTAGTTGCAATATATGCTCCAGTATGTTTTGAATCAACAAATTTATAACCAATAATACGTTTTTGCAAGTTCAAGTGATGATCAACCCAATGAGATGTAACAGTTAAATAATCGTAACCATTAGGACTACGACCTATATCGGGTGTGATAGACACTTTACAATCTAAGTGAAAAAATACACAACGGATATACTGAAGATATTCGGTTTGATATTTAAAAACATCATTTCTAACCGTGGTCTTAGGAAAACCTTGAAAAGCAGGGTTATAGGTTTCTTGTATATAATACACAAAAGCAGGGTGAGAAGAAAAAGTAAAAGGTAAGCCATAGACAACCACCAATTTTGCTAAGTTCTCACGATCTCTATCTTTGTTATATTTGCGTAAAACATGACCAGAAGAAGGGTCAAGTTGTTGTTGAACTTGATTAGAACTTGATTAGAACCAGATCCATATGAACATCATAAAATATGGGGGGTTGGGAAAATAAAGTTTCATCAACATGAGTCATTTCATCAATATTCTTTCTAACTCTAGGTTTAGTAGAAGGTTAGGATTAGAACTAGGATTACTACTACTTTCACCTTTACTACTTTTTTTAAGCATACCAAATATATTTTTAGGTGCCATAATTTAAATACGAAACTAAATTAAAAAAGCTAACACAAATATTGAACACACAAATAAAATACGAAAATATAACACGTAAAGTAAACACAAAAATTAAGCACTAAAATGATACGCAAAAATTCTATATTAAAATTAGGAGATGGAACGAGTGCACCGTGATTAAATATTAAAACTTGAAGAAATTACCCAAATACTTGACGAATTTAATTTGAAGCTTGAAAGTTGCTCCAAACAAATTGCCCAAATACTTGAAAGTTGAAACTTGATAGTAACAAAATTGAGAGAATAATATAGAATATAGATAGAATA